>JAYJMB010013955.1:3032-20787 GCA_036873735.1 Pouteria campechiana
AAAATATTTTTAATATATATCGTTAGCTTAAGAGAAGAAAAATATTTAATATTTTTAATATTAATATATATATATATATATATATGATAACATATATACATAAATACATACATATATATATATATATATGAAAGTCTTACTCATGTTTGTGAGTCTCTTTCGTCGCCAATTAGGCTTTTATTGCATCCTATATAAAAGTACCCAATATCACTTTTTCTAAAAAATTATGATAGTATACTTAATTAATTTTATTTTTATTGTTTAGCATTCTAAAATCTTGCATTATACTTTATTGTCTAATATTTGTTTGTGATTCCACTGCACACGCTAACGGCTGCAAGGAGCATAGGTGGGCTTTTTGATGGGCTTCTTGAAACACTTCCAATATGGTAATCTCAAGAAGTGGTCCAAGATTGATGATAGAAATGGACAGAGTAATATATTTTGGGCATTTTTTTTAGACATTTGCCAATTTACGTGAAATAAAATATATTAAAGTGTGTTTGGTTTAAGGTAAAGAGGAAAAGGAAAAAAATGAAATTGATAAAATAAAATAGATGAGCTTTTTTTCTCAAAGATAAATACTAATATAAAAATAAGATAATTATATGTTATTAAATTTCACCTCAATATAAGAGAGAGAAAAAAACTTTACCCATTTTTTACTAAAAGTGCTTTTACCCTCTTTTACCTTAAAACAAATAAATCTTAAAAAGAAAAAAGCACATGCATGCATTCAACTTATGAATCTTATGATACTACCTTCTTTCATTTGAATTGTTATTTTGGTAATTAATTTAAAAATCTTAAAAATAAAATCACCAAAGTTGAAAATAATGTTAGAATAACAGTGAACAAATATAAAAATGAATTTGTTAAAAAATGATGATAGATAAATATTATATAAAATAAAAGGGTACAGTTTTGAAAATCTTATTTTAAAATACTACTAGGAAAATACACCAAAACATTTTAGTTTCAGCTACACTAATAGTTTATAGTTTATATAATATACAGCTACGTACCATATTTGCTTGTGATTTCCAAGTGGCATGCGTATCAACTGCCGTAATTTGTCACACTAGCAAACCGACCTCACGGACCTGTGGAAAAGTTTTCCCACTGACCTATGGAAAAATCCGTTAACGCGCTGAGCCACGAAGGAGCGGAAATTCTCCCGAAAGTTATTTTTGGGCTTAAGCGCTCCCGAAATTTCGCAACAGTGCTTTTAGGCGCTTGAAAGTGCTCTTAGCGTTGGTAAAAGCGGGGCCAAACGGAGCATAAGATATGCACTTCAATGAAGCAAACATTTGAAACAGAGATTAAACGGCCAATACGGTGTTGGCGCCTACGTAACTGGGAATAGCTTTCATCCGTATTCTTTGTAATCCTTAAAAAGTGGAACCCTACACGCTTACAAAATTTCTTTGTAGTCCTTAAAAAAGCGAAACCTAATTTTCCACGGCAATATATAAAGTTACAAAATTTCTTTGTAATCATTACAAAAGTGGAACCCAATTTTCCATGGCAATATGTAGGGTTACAATTGTAATCATTGAAAAAGTGGAGCCCAAGTTTCATTTTATATTCGTTTCTATTTTATAAAATATTTTAAATATAATTTGTTTCTTTCATATAAAAAATCATTCTAATTAGAAATTCACGTAGGCCATACTTAAAAATTATTTTTATTAATAAAATTATTTTGGGGATTATAAGTGATTAATATTATCTCATATAGAACCTAAAGTATTAAATATATATAGAGAGAGAATTTTCACTAAAGAAATAGATTATTAAAATAGTTATACAAATGAAGGTAGCTATATTATGATGGAGTAAATGTTTAATTTTTAAAAATTTTATTTGACATGGTTCACCTGAATATCTAATTTTAAATAATTTTATATTAAAACATTTTTAAGGAAACAATTAGGTAAAAATAAAAAGCGTGTCTCACTTTTTGTGGGACCAAAGAATGGGAACCCATTGGTTAGAATATCGTTTCCCCTGTACACCTTTCCAACATGTTTCAATTTTCCCTTCTCTTATAACATTTTTGGCATCCAGGGTAAAACCAAATTTACATGGAATTGTAGTTACCTGCTAAGGCGTTCGAGAAGGTGGACTTGCCGCAGCCAGAAGGCCCCATGATGGCTAGAAACTCGCCGGGCTGAGCGTAGCCGGTGAGCCCTTGAAGGATTGCTCGGAAACCAGTTTTTGCATTGGAGGCCGTCACCCAAAGATCCGCCCATGTCACGAAAATACCCTTCTTCTCAACTGCCTCTCCCCTTCTTGCGCCGGCCTCGTTACCATTTTCGCCTCCTGCGTGCCGTTAACCCCCACCCGTGAAGACGCTTGGAATGTGGAATGTACTGCTATTTTTAGAAATTTCACTGCCACACGCTGTGTATCACATTTAAAATACTATGCATTCTACTCATAGTAAAAACCATCCAAATTGGATCGTTTTATTAGAGACAATTTTTTTCTCCCAATTTTTTTTTTTTGGGGCGGGCCATGGTGGGGGGTGGGTTGCATTTTTCTCACCACATCCATGAATGTGCATTACAAAAAGAAATGACCAGTATTATATCTGTTGAAGCAAGCAAAATCCTAGCTCATTAGCCCACAGGTCCAATTGGAACAATGACTTAGGTGGCACAGTAGCTTTTGATTGAATTACCAAGTTTGTTTCTCCAACAGTTCCTGCAAGCTAAAGCACATTTAGACTTAAAGACCATTCTCACTAGTCAACTAATGGAATTAAGCAAAAATTGGAACATTGTTATTTTTGACCCTTTACAAAAGCAAAATGAGCATCCAATCTACCATTAGCTCACCTCTGCAATGATTTTGCCTAGACATCATACAACTACCACTAACACTAGCAAGTTCGGCTCTTGAAGCTGCTGAAGGCCAATAGCATCAAGTTAATCACGCTCCGGAGCATCTCCTAAATCCTTTCTAGAGCTCAGGTTAGCAGCATATGACCTGGTCCTCTCTGCATTGGAAGGATACATCTTTTCCAGATTCCCATTCCGAATAACCCAAAAGTCCCCCTTAGAAGGGGTAAGTGTGCTTTGAGGGCTCCCAACAACAGGACTGCAAGAGTTGTCCATTTTTTCCAGTTCTCCATCCCGTTGCACCCAAAAATTTCCCTTACAAGAGGTAGGCGTCCTTGTGGGACTTCCAACCACTGGGCTACCACAGTTGGTTGGCGTTGCCAATGGTGACATATAGGGGGTATCATGGATTGAGAAAGGGCTAGGCAAAATCTTCTTCTGTATGGGAAGACCACCCAACCCACCCCTACCAAATGTGGAAACTGCCTCTGCTCCAACACATTGCTTTGCCACGTCATCAACATAAATCAGATCATCAATTCTCGCCATTATGTTGAATGCCAGGCTCTCCAGTACCCTGGAGTAACTCTCGAGTATTGACTGGCCCACATCCTGCAACAGAAATAGACATGACTACAAGGTGATGATTTGTCTTTAACTAGACCCAAATGCGAGTGCCCAATAAGCAATGATAGAAAAGAAGAATCCAACCTTGTTGTATTGGATCTTGTTCATGTCCAAGACGGTTTGTGAAAGGCCAGGGTACCGAAGCCTGAGGCATTGCAGAACTCTCTCTGCACGGTGTGCCAGAAGACTGCTCTTCTCAGCATCACAAACCAGACCTCTCACCTTGTAACCCCATGATGACGGTCGTATATTTGTTCGTGGCAATTGTTTCTTTTGGCCTTTCAGGCTCCAAACATGTATCGCAGCCTCAAGCCTGTTTGCTATTTCAAGAGTATGGTGTTCAGATGAAAGGTCTAAACAACCTAGGAGACATTCTGGTGAAAACTGGTCAGCTGTTATGAAACGGTAAATGATGTTGCCAAGACAAGATTTTCCTGTCTGCAGGAATAATCAAACCCATCATTTAATTATCAAAAAGACTAGTCGCTGATGATTAAATAAGCTTCCATCAAGAAATTGAGAGTTTTGAGTATTTCAAATTGTTCAACAAATCCAATTTCAATTATTCAGTTTGCAAAGACATCAAGTCATCACTTGCTATCACCAAGAATTCATAGATGGGCAGTACTGAATCAAAGCAGCCAGGAATAAACACCAACCTCTAGTCTACCATGGAATAAGTAAAATTCAAGCAAAGAAGCCAGGAATAAACACCAACCTAGACAGGCTACTAACACAATGGGCAGTAAAGCAGAGAAGCCAGGAATAGCAGTAAAGCAAAGCAGCCAGGAATAAACACTAACCCACACAGGCTAATATGAAGATTACTTATATCATAGTTAGGTTTCATGTTATAATGATTTTCCAGTTGTAGACACATCAAATCATATATTGCTTTTGTATGAACAAAATCATTTTTCACTTATGAAAGGATATATTCACTAATACATTGAATTTGTCATACATTTCTCCAGTTACAACTTAACAATAGAAATGCAAGTTTTATCATGTATGCCGCAGACTGGAGTCATGTTAAGGGAAAAAAAGGTTTTTAGAACATCCAGCTCAATGTCACCATTGTAATTTGCAACATTGTCAAACCTCATACAAGGAAGCTCTTCCATGGTAAGGCACCAAAAAACAAGATAATTTTTTTCATACATCAAAATACAGGTTCTACCAGTAATTCAATTAATCATGGCAAACCGGGTAAACTGGTGCACAGAAAGATGGATGTTTTCAGTATCAATAATCAAACCCATCACTGTGATTGTAAAAAAAATAAATATATGAAAATGTATCACAGTAACATATAGTTAACATGCAAAGAGGAGAGAAATATGCAAAAATATGCAGTTTTTGGAACTCAAAAGTCAAGAGAAACTATATACAAGCCAAACACTAGCTAAAAGAATCTCATAAAATTCTTCTATCCACACTTAAAATGATAACTGGACAAAGTAGTTGCAGAATGTAGTGACTTTCCCAATAAAATGCAGTTAACATGCAAAAATATGCAGTTTTGAACAAAAGCCATAAGAAACTATATACAAGCCAGATAGGAGCAAAAAGAATCTCATACAGATCTTATATCCAAACTTAGAATGATAACCAGACAAAGTAGCCGCAGAATGTAGCAACCTTCTAATGGCAGAAAAAAATCACCATCCAGGCAATTATCAAAAAACAAAAATCATAACTTTCAGATCATAGGCAATTCCTACGAAACAATAAGAATATACAACTCAGAACATTTCACTCAAATTCCCCGGGTAAAACAAAAAACAGAATGGCTTTTCAACTATGCAATCTTAGTGGATGAGAGCATACTCACGATTGGAATAGTGGGGAAGTACTGCTTGATGATTTCTACCAACTTAAAGTCCTCGCTATGATCCCTGATCATTCCTTTGTTTTCTTATGCTAAGCACAAATGTACAAACTTGAGCAACATGTGCATGAATCCTACTATGGTATTCTGAACAAATGACACATACTATGCTGAAGATAAAATCTAACATTGTTAAACAATAATCCAATTTTAATGATATGAAACTATTGAAATCTACATCACGAGCTCCAGATTTGTTGGGTGTGCTACACAGAAAATGTTAAATCAATGTCTTCATTTAGGTCTTGCCCTCTACAAGCCTTGGATTGGCTCTCGAATTGTTAGATTGGGAAGATTTATACAGTGAGTCATTGACCAGATATCAACCCTTCTCTTTACTAAGGCTTTGGAAACACCAAGCAAAGAGGTGTAGAATAACACCCATCAAATTTAACACAGTTTACAGTATTTACCAAAAGCCTAGCCATGTTATCCATGCTTGAAATGCCTACCAAACAAGTTCAGATCATTTAGAGATCTGCCAAGTAAAATGCAAAATGTGAAGCACCAAACAAAAGACATGCTCATTTAATCATCCACTGAAAATGTCAAGGAACCAACACACATACAGTTATCAAGGGTAAATAACAACTTGAGAAAAATGTAAAAGGATTGTAGATAACCAGCAAAGGGAATTTTGCTTGAAGGCAGGTGTCTAAAACGTTGGATTGCTAGAAAAAACTGTTGAGCTGAAACTGTTGCACATCTTAGTTAAGGAGTTAAGGAGTGTCGATCGGTGCAGATCTCACATCCGCAGGGACCCAGAAAGAGAAGACTGGAGACAGTTGTTACATTCAGCCTTTCTTTCTCTTTGTTATCCACAAAGTGACTAATAATAGACCCAGACCCACATCCTCCAGCTGCCAGTCCAAGGTGTTTATCAACGCACCAAGCACCTGGTCCTAGTTGTGCATCTTAGATGCACCCAAGATTTTTGCTTTAACCATGTAATGGGAAAGATAATTATCCATCATAACCAACCGCATATTAGAGCTTAGGTCTTGCAGTTTTATCCAATGTTACTATGGCGTTAAACATAGGAATATTATGAAATGTCAGGGTGTTTGCACCTTTGGCAAGCTCTCAATATATGCATCAGGGATTTCCATCTCTGCAAGCACACTGCTATTGATTGCCATTGCAGCCTTGAGGATCTGGTTTGTGCAGTCCCTACATTGCTGCAGTCTCTTCCTTGTATCATCTGATAGCCCTCCTGGTGGAACCCTTGGGCAGGGTAGCCACCACTTGTCCTCTTGCCTAACAGAAGGCCTCCCACAAGACGAAGATGATGAAGAACATGCCCCAACATCATCAGCATCACCCATCAATATCGCACGATCAACATACCAAAATTCCATATCCTGGAAGCCATCAAGCATGCTGAGAAGCATGGCATCAAGCTTCTTGAGAGCTGGAAGGTTCACATAGAGATCAGAGCGTGGCCGTGCCACCATCACCTCAAAGGTCTTGGCCCCATGGCTGCCGGGGAACTCTTGCCAGGAAGGGACAAGCTCAACTATAGAATCGCTGACACACAATAGCAATTCCATCTCACGGTGCCAAAGTAATTTCTTCTGTTGCGCCAATGGTTCCAGCCTCCACAGCTCCCCGAAAACACTAGCTGACATTCATTACACAAAATATTAAAGTAAAATGCTACTGTAGCCATGATAAAAGACAGTTCCCATTCATTACCCCAGAGAAAATTTTCCTGTTTTTGAAATCTATCAAACGTGGGGCCCATTAGTTGTTTATCCAATTGACATGATTGTAATAAAGAACAAACAACCATAAAAATTCTCTTTATTTGACTCTAAACTTCCTATTAGTGGCGTTTAAATAGGCAAATTTGATGGTTCAAAATACAGCAATGTCCAATTCCATTGGAGAAAATACAAGATTCAAACCCTGGAGTCTTACTAGTTGGGAATGTTTAGCACAACCTTTTCCATTCCACCATCCCCACTTATCCAGATTAGGTGTCAGAAAGGGAAATTACTTGAAGTAACAGAAATGAAATTCAGCCAGCATAATAGAAATACATTGGCAGTGAAAATAATTATAATGCTAATAGTAATTCATTTCAATAATTCGATTTCCAGCTACTGACTAATTACAGTGTGGAGGAAATGGATTCTAGGTTTCAGAATTCATTCAATTATAGAAGATTATAACAACTAAGATGATGGATGGAAAGAAGGAAGAAAAATTTTACCAGAGAGATTCGTTATGGCGTTCGAGATGGCGAGGGCAGTGCAGACTCCCTTCCCTCCACCAGACATGTCTTCACCAAGAAGCAGCTTCACGAACCGCTCCTTCATCATGTCAACTTCTGCAATCATGCACGAAAGACGTACAACAAACGTCGATAGCATAAAACACTCACCATTACCACAAAGTTGGAGATAACACATCAAAGAAAAAAGTAAAAATAGAATGCATAAATCTGCCGCGTGCTAAGTGGCTCCAGTGCACGCGGCTTCTGTGCCAGAGATCCCCTCCAAAGATGGAACTCCAGGCACAAGTTAGCCTTCTGCCCCACCCAAAGCTAAAACGCGCATCCGGAATGTATATTTGATTCTGTATTCCACATTCACGGATTCCCGAACGAACCTCCAAAACAGGGCAGACGCTGACTTGCGCCGTTTGGGAGCAGCTAAAAAACGAGGGGATCAGAAGCAGATTTTGACGGCCAGAATACCGCCAGAAGGATACATTTCGGCGCACATTAGCCGGCCCCTCACTCAACGCTAAATTGCGCAGAAAAGGGATAAAATTTCCAAGTGCAGACCAGAAAAATCCGTCTCTCGCCTCTTTCCCTTTCCTTCCCACACCACCACATCCCTTCCCGTTATGGCCATCAGCAGCTCCGGCGCCGGATAAGTGATTTTCCGAGCGGACAGATCTGGAGAAGACGGGAAGCTCGAACCGGCATCGGCGCCGTAACGGCTGCCGGAGAAGCTGCTGCAGCTCTCGGACTCACTCACGTCCGCGCTCACGCTGTAGCTCTCGAACCGCTCGCTCCGCTGGTCGGAAGCTTCGTCGTCGGAAGGAACAGTTCCCATAGAGGAATAGCAGAAACCCTAGCTCAATTCCGGCCGGAAGAAGAGGAAGAAGAAGATGATGACAACGAAGCAATGCAGCGATTCAGGAATCCTGACCGCCCATCTCCCATATGCACATGGAATTGCATTCATCCCCCGTCGGCCTCATCACGCCTGCAGCGCTTCTGGCCTTCTGCAGCTGTCTGCTGCCTCTGCGTCGCGAAAACAGCTAAAGCTAAGAAAGCACGGTACTTCCCTCTCCCGGGAAGACGAAACGCAGGCAGATGTGCAACTGAACTCGCGCCCACCCCTTCTCGACTTCCCCCCAGCCTTTTTCACATGGTTGCACGGGGCTTTTGCGAAATAAATCTTCTGACTTTGCTTACTTATAAACTAATATTCGTATTTATATATTAATGAAATAATTTTTTAAGTAATTAAATATTAAAAATAAATTTTTAACTAATAGAATCTTGTAAAGATTGATAGTTGATATTTAAAATGTACAAATGTTAAACTTAGAGAATTTAATTTAGAATTTAATATTTTGTAAATCAAATTAGAGAGTCTAATTTAAGTTTTTTTATATGTGCATTTTAAATTTTCTCTAACCTCCAGCCCTTCTTCAGTTAACAGGAAAACATTTTATAATTTAAAATTTTTATTATGAAAATATGCAAATAAGAAAATTAATTTGTAATTAGATAATATTAAAGGGACTTTTCGCAAATATCCCTGCGCGAGTACGATTTGTTGGGCTCGAGAAAGCGAGAAAAGTGGGTTCATTCGCTTGCGGAATCGCCTCGGTACTGTAACAGTCTTCCAGCTTTCCTCCCCGCCCATCCCGTCTCTCGAGTTTGAAGCGGAAGAACCGGGGTACTCGGTGCGGCCATCTCTCGACAAATCCTAGCCGTCCAAATTGGTCGCCTTATCATGGATCTAGGATGCGACAAGATCTCAGCCGACGAAAGAAGAAAATACCAGTTTTATTGACACCATTAAATAGATTTTCTTATCTGGTATGGTGGGAGGCTTAAGATGAGGAATTGAAACTTGAATAGAACGGAGATCCCGTGGATGAGGGATTCGATCCAAAGATCTGCTTAACAGAAGCGCCTGCCACGTCATTATGCGCGCAGGATTATTTCTTGCTTCTTCGCGGAGGATGTGTTGGTCCAAGGAGAAGCGTGGATTCGCGGTGTGTGTGCAGGCCACATGGGCTTAGCCCTGCTGTCGTGGGTTTGGAATCTGTGGAGAAGTGAGAGATTGCAAAAATGGCAGTTGTTTGTCATTATCAACATCTTTTGTATGAAGATCATTATAAAAAAAAAAAGTACATTAGAAAAGTAGACTATGGATATCATCAACAATGTAGGCTTGTCAACAGAAAAGTAAAGAAAAAGTAAGAAAAATTAATTAAAATATATAAATAACAAAAATAAAATAAAATTATTATGATAGTTAAAATGTTGTATAGTCTTTATATATTACTTTATTGCTAATACATTGCATTATTAATGCATCCAAATGGCTCCTAAAACTATAAATAATGTTATATTTAAAATAAGGTTATTATATATTGATGGTTAAGATTTTATATTTATAGGGCCATGATTTAATGTTTTTTATTCTTGAGCTTACTATAATCTTATTATCACATCCTAGATAGCTTTTATAATATTGGGTAAATATTCAATGTACTCGCTACACCATAAACTTTTTAAATTTCTTCCAAAATATGGTATTTTAGTAAGGTCTAAATTAACCATTGACCTTAAAATAAATATTTAGCCAACATACTAAAGATTATTTAAGCTAGATATACAAACAAGATTCATTTTTAAAAAATAAATATTTTTATATAATTTTATAAATAAGTTCATATTTATTGTGACCCATTTAAATTGTTAATAAGATGTTTTTTGAGATAATTAAAATATATATAATAATAAGTGAGATGAATGGTTTGAATATTGCCAAGATAATATAATTCAGAAAAAAATAAAAAGGGTATAGATATACGCCAGTACACTGACTAATTATCTTTTTTATATGTGGCATCATTTATTTAGTCAACATATGAAAAATCATTTCAACTGAAAATTACAAATTTAAGATTAGTGAAAGTACTTAAGTTATCTAAAATTTAATGTAATCGTTCATTTATGCAAGATACACTCCAAGTAGAATCGATGTGAACTGTTGCCATGTGAGTTACAAAATTGTTTAGAAACCTTTTACCAGGTTTGTACACACTTTTAAAATGATTTTTAAAATCATAGTTAAATGTAAAGAAGTAATTGTGATGGTTAATTTAGATTTAATTAAATCATTATAATAGGCCCAAGACAAAAGGCAATTATAAGATCTTAGCACTCTCAAGTACATTGAATTATTTTCTCAGGGTAGCAATGAGTTTGGCTCATGCTACATAATAACTCAGGTCAAGTTAGATTGGGTGTAAAACTTGATTCCATTTCTTCTTCTATACTTCAACTCTAACCTTATTAACAAAAGTTTAAGTTAAATTCCTTTTGAAAAATTAGATCACTTGAGTCTTTATCAAGTCCAAAGAAAGACTCCACACAACTAATTATTAAGCATATTATAATAAAATGTAATGAAAGTTTTAAATTCCCTTTTCTTATAAACTTAAAGAAGAATTAAGAACTGTAATTTTTAAACTGATACTACTTGAATCCAAAAAATATATAAGTCTAACAAGACATGGTAACAATAAAATATGATAATATTCATAAATGAAAGAGAAGAAACTGCATGGAGAGAGGTTATGCATTAATCATTAGAAATTGAGAAGACAAACTAAGGGGCGAGAAATTGGGTTGAAAGGCTACTTAACCCGATCCTACCCATGTTGCAAATGACTATGCCATGCCACATCGTTACCTGTGGACCGCGCATGTAATATAGGATGGATCACCAGATTGCAGGTGACATTAATCATTGATTGGCAGGCCAGAGACGAACGTCATGATGTACAAAATAGACAAAATCTTCGAGATTTTAACGAGGATTTCACACATACCGCATACTTTAAGATTGAATTTTTCAACACGGAATAATGCACAGTAAACCCACTTCGGGTATATTTTAATAGGCATTAGAAAGATGTAATTTTAAAAAGTAAAAATAAATTAATATAATGAATGTGGAAAATAGTTAGTAGAATAGGATAATAACTATAAAAAAGTAGATTAATAAGTAAAAATATTATAGGCGTGATAACAAGTAAAAAGTGAATGAAATTATATATTATCTATTTTCCAATTACTTAACTTTATTTTTAATCAAGTTTTTACTTTTTTAAAAGCACGCTAAAGTAGATTATGTTTATAAGGACATGTTTAGATAGGGTAAATAGAGAAGCATAATAAGAAATGACAATCATAGAATAGTCTTTTTAATAAAAATAAGAATAAATAATTAAAATTTTAGATAATAATTAAAAGAATTAAAATTGCTAGGCTTGTTAAAAGTAATTAAAATGTTATATTAATCTAAAAAATATATAAAAAGGTAACTATCTTAGAAACTTATTTTTCATTATTATCTTTCTTCTATCAAAAGTTTATATGTTTTGTTTTTATTCATAATATGACTAAAATCATACTTGGATTTTATATATTTTGTCTATATTTGTATTATGACCACCATCATGCTCGCATTATTGATATGATTTCCTTCCCATTTCCCTCTCATTTCTTCGTATTTACATTTGAACAAACAAACCACGTTGACAAAAATGTGTTTCCAATGCTCTGTCTACTACCCCGTGATTGCCGGAGATGCGTGCAACATGGGATTTATTTCTCGTGAAATTCCAATTTTGGCCCGAGAGAAATAAATTCCTTCAGTCCTTTACCACGGAAAAATGGAAGGAAGTCGATTTCTCTTTTTGCATGGAAGACAACAATAGGACCTTAGCCATTAATCGAGAACTAAGGCACTGGGATTGACTGTTTATGGTCTGTCTGTAGACTGTAGCTAGGCTAGAGTATCTTTTTACAACAAATGTGCAATAATACACCAATCTTCCAAATTTCAACAAATCATAGTTTAATTCTCAGCTAAAATCTACCACACACCACTTATCATTCATCAACATACCACGGTCCATTCAATTAAAACCGACACAGATGCAATTCACAATTGAATAGATCCAAGATCCTCTCATAAGAACCTCATGAGTGTGCCACATTGTCCGTTGGGTTTCCAACGCTTGGACATTGATGACAAAAAAAGAAAAAAAAGAAAAAAAAAGAGGCTCCTCCTCCTTACCAACAAGTTCAAGAGCTCAGATATCTCCCCTGCAGAGTGACTCTACAACCGAGGCAAAAAATGGGTCACACGAATTATATTTAGAAAATCACATCCGTGCATAAAATTTAAAATTTAAATCTTATCTTTTCATGTTAAAAATCATAAAAATCAGAGAATAAGGTGAACTGCAGTAACAAAAAATGTAAACAAGGATAAAAGCACCGTTGAAATTATTTATGATTATATACATAATCGAAATTGTTAAATATTATATTTTTTGATTGGATAAGTGAATAATAAATATTTTTAAATGGAAAATTGGGCTGTATTATGATTTTTAAAGTAAATATTTAAATTCATATTATTTTTCTTTATTTCAATTCAACGGATCATTTGATTTTGGTGTTTTTTAAATTAAACGGATAATATAATATTTTAGACTTTATGTGCAGATGTGATTGTTCAAATGCAATTCGTGTGGCACTTTGTAACTGAGGTCATAGATGATCTCCTTCCCTTTGACATCAGTTGCTAGGATCAGCCTAAGTAAGATAAGGAATGAGAAGGGCTAAGTAGAAGCGAGAAGAGATAGATGCTGAAAAGAGAAGTTGAGGGAAAGGGAATTAGGAGGGCCATACGTAGTCCAATTGCTCTAGGATGAGCTTGGTACATGCACATCTAAATCAAGCCATGCACATAAGAACAAACGATAGTATGTATGTACCTTGATTACATAATATTTTCCTTTTAGTTGCTATATTTTATTTATATATTTCCTTATTAAATATAAAAAATGTTAAATTTACGTAAATATCTATTATCTACATGTGAATTTATATTTATTACCATTCGTCCTGGGATTTTATTAGGTAAATCTATTATTTTTTAATTTAACTATAAAATTAGGCAGCGTTGCCATAATTATCATCAGTAGACGTATTTTCTCTCTTGTGGAAGTCAGTGACAACGCCAACAGTGACTGTAACCAATCCCGGACTCCCGTGCGTTGGACGCCTACAGCCTCTCTCGCTGGTCCACTTGAAATGGCATCGGGAATAAATGGTAAAGGTCAAGTCTCAGCTCGGAAAAGATTTCGTCTCTCTCCTCTCCGCTTCGCCGCTTCCCTTGCCTCGGCGGTGGCAACGCTGCTGCAGCCACCGTTCGTTGCAAGATCGCTACTCACCCCATACAAAACTTCGGCTTTTCTCCTCTGGCAACGGGAAAACCCTCAGAGCTCTCAATCCTTCCTTGCTGCCTTGTTCCCTCTCTCCGATTCCTCAAATGGGGTCGCTTTCCCTGCTCGAAGACCTCCATCTCAAATACCCGCTTGCTTGCAGGGATGATTCCACTGTCGATGATTACCACGGGGTTCGAATTCGCGACCCCTACCGCTGGTATGATTGCGTTGCCTTCTTCTCTATTTGGGGTCTTGCGATTGAGAAGTTTGAAATCAGCTGCTTTTGCTGCCAGTGCAGCTGCTTTTTGAGAATGCGGGTCAGGTGGCGTTTTAGGTTTTTGGATTCATTTGATGTGCATTCGACTCATGCGGAGGTAGACATATTGTCGAACATCCACAAGACTCAGATGCGTGATGTTAGATGCAACTTTGTCAACATTCGGATGCTAATTTTGCCATTTTTTCATGAGAAGGAAGGAATGCTTGGTTTGGTTTTTTAGTGTGGTTCATGTGTTTGCAGTGTTCTGGGTCAATTTAGATTTTTTATGCATTCCGACAGAAGAACCAGGGCTCAGCTTATCAGGCAGTTACAGATCAATTTGTGGGTGATCATCTAGTATATGTGAATTCTTATCCCATCGAGAGGGAAATGCTACTATTCTGATGAGGTTGATGCTGTTTTAAAATTTTTGATAGATTGAAACTGGGATGGCTAATTGCAACTTGCTATGACTCCAGACCACTTAGACCCGATTATTGTTATAATTTATATAAGTTGTAGTTGTATGATTCAGATGATGCCAAATTTTATTCTGATAGCTGCAATTAGAACTCTCCAAAGAGGTGGAGAAATTTGGCAGGTATTTGAATTCCAAAGAGAAGTTATCAGCCTTAGAACCGCAAGTATCTTTTCTCCTTTTCTCTAAAACATGACTGCAGTGGTCGTTCCTTTAAGTTTCCATCTGATAAAATCCATTGTGATGTCCTTGTTTTAATTAAAGTGCATTCCTTTAATTTTCATCGTGATGATTGTTAAACTTAGCTTATAGGCTTTGATAAATGGACTTAATATGTTCATTATGCCATACTTAAGGCCCATAATTTTTTGTTATTAGGCTTGAAGATCCTGATGCTGATGAAGTGAAGGACTTTGTTGAGAAGCAAGCCAATTTGACTGAGGAACTGCTTCAGGCCTGTGACACAAGGGAGAAGCTCCGGCACCACATATTGAAACTCTATGATCACCCACGATTTGATGCACCATCTAAACATGGAAATAAGTATTTCTACTCTCACAATACTGGACTCCAGGCACAGAGTGTCTTATATGTGCTGGTATGTGGACTTCCATTTAATGGGATAGTTTTTCCCCACTTTAGTTTAAACTTCTGTCTTGGGATTTACCTGGATATTTTTTCCTTTCTGCTTAGGATGATTTGGAGGGAAAGCCTGAAGTTTTACTTGATCCAAATGGCTTAAGCGAGGATGGAACAGTTGCTTTGAGTGTAGGTTCTGTAAGCGAAGATGCCAAATTTTTGGCTTATGGGGTTAGTGCAAGTGGCAGTGACTGGGTCACTATCAAAGTAATGCGGATTGATGATAAGGGAACTGAGCCTGACTCTCTATCATGGGTGAGTTTTGATATATGAAATGCATAAAGCCTGGTTTCTTATTCAGTATTTAGAATGTCAAAACCAGATGGTTGTAGTCGTGGACATGGGGAGAGGGGCATTATACCCTGATTTGACGGTACTTAGTTTCTTATTTATTTTGTACTGAATTATGATTCTATAAACATTTTATTGCTTGTAACATTTTCATTAATATGATCTTTGAGTTGAAAAAAAGGTTTTCCAACTCCCCGCTATGTAAATAGGAGTGTTTGCTCTTACATGCATCTATTTTACTTCTTACAGGTCAAATTTTCAAGTATTAGCTGGACTCATGACAACAAAGGTTTCTTCTATTCTCGGTATCCAGCTCCAACGTAAGTCGTATTCTATATCAAAATTTGTCATCATACTCATAGCCTTATTGCAGTCACTGTTGTCAAATTTCTAGAATTTATGACTTACATTTTTTGAATGAATCTTATGATTTACAATTCCATTCAAGACCTATGATTCAAATCTTACTAACCATTTTCTTTTTTAAGTTTTGATTTGTCTTGATAAATTAGTGATGCTGAAAAATCTTTAAAATGAGGCCATTTGTTTACTCATTGCACAAGAAAAATTTAAATTTGTATTGTATCTTGAATATAAATATGATTTGATTATGTACTCTTACCCTCCCATAGTTATTTGATTATTTGCATAATAAAAGTAAAAACAATGTAGAGATATCCTTTTAAGACCTCATTAGGACCTTGCTTTTTATTGCTATTTAGTTGAAACATGACATTTGTTATATACTAAGGGCAAATTCATTTTGAACTTAATCAAGGTATTAGAATCCTTCTATTTGATGATTTGAATATATATATTAGGGAATGTTCACAAGGAGCCGGTTCCACAAAAGCTTAAAGTGGAACCGGTCTAAGTGGGCCCCATTTGGATGTTTTGATAGAATCCAATCCATCTATTTGACTTTCGATAATGCATAGGAACAATATAGTTTTTCAAAAAACTATAAATAGTTGGGTCACCACACTATAGGCATTTTAGAATTAGTATAAACATGTTAAAATTCCCATCTTATTTGTGGCCCACACAAATTTCTGATTTTAATAATTTTTGGTATCTTTGTTAAATGAAGAATGATAAATCGAACAGGTGGTTTAGATTCCATCAACACATCCACGTGGGGCTCACTTGGACCATTCCACTTTAAGTTTTTGTGGAACCGGTTCCTTGTGAACATTCCCCTATATATGTGTATGTCTCTCTCTCTCTCTCTATACACACACACACATATACATACACACACACACATCACCCCTTATGCTAGTCTATGGTTTGAGAAAAGCCCATTGTACAAGTTCTTAATCCATTTGTTAAGGCATGTAACTTCTCATGGCACATTTGATGAGAAAAAGATTGTCGAACTGTTTCTTCAACTTCAAATTATGGTCTTTTAGATGTTTAAAAGAATCCTTCTTTTTAGAATATGATTTATGGTATAATTCAATTCATGATTTACAATGTATTAAAATTTATGACAACGCTGATGGCAGCTATCTTATTTCAGTTGGATGAATCCCTCTTGTCATTAGCCATTTGAATTAGTTCTCATAGACAAGATGGCAATGCATTTGATGTTCAATATATATTTATCTGTTATGGTGTTGGTTTCATGATGGATACTGGTGTTTGCATATTGCATAGGGAAGGGGAGCAATTGGATGCTGGGACAGAGACGAATATTAACATTAATCATCAAGTTTATTATCATTTCCTGGGTACAGATCAATCGCATGATATTTTATGCTGGAGAGATCCAGAGCATCCAACATGGTCATTTGATGCTCAAGTCACTGAGGATGGAAAGGTAGCAAGCCTCTGCTAATCTTTTCATTCAACATTGAAAGAAATGCTTTAGATTTTGTATGTATTGAAAGAATTGTATCCAGATTTTGTCTTGTTAATGGATATGCATATTTATGTGCATATGCTGTTATACAGGTTTCCTCCTAATTTATTCTGGTTTTGGTTGGCTAATTTTTTTATTTTATTGCATCTGATTTGATATCAACTGAACATTTCCTGCTAATCGTGCATCCAAGCATTTTTCTTAATGTGATATCGAACATAACATCTGATGCAGAAATAATGGATGCTGTTTGCATTCTTGTTGCTCATCATATTTTCTACGCATATATTTTCATATAGTTACTGCAGTGCCCTCATTGTCATACTGTAGATTTGTAAAGTGCTGAATTTTTTCCCCT
>JAYJMB010013955.1:20887-46280 GCA_036873735.1 Pouteria campechiana
TTTTTTCCCCTTAAAACTGCAGTATCTTCTTTTAAATATTGTGGAGAGTTGTGACCCAGTCAACAAACTTTATTACTGTGACTTGTCTACGCTTCCTGGAGGCCTCGAAGGTTTAAGAGGGAAAAATATGCTGCCTGTTGTCAAGCTTGTTGACAGTTTTGAAGCGCTTTATGAAGCAGTTGCAAATGATGGTTGCCTGTTCACCTTCCGGACAAACAAAGATGCTCCAAGGTATAAATTAGTCCGCGTTGACCTTAGGGAGCCAAGTGTGTGGACTGATGTAATCCAAGAGGCTGAAAAGGATGTGCTTGAATCAGCTCAGGCTGTGAATGGTAACCAACTTCTAGTGAGCTATTTGAGCGATTGCAAGTATGTTCTGCAGATAAGGGACTTGACAACAGGTCAATTGCTACATCGTATACCCCTAGACATTGGAACTGTTTCAGGGATTTCGGGTAAACGCAAGGACTATGAAGTGTTTATTAGCTTCACTAGCTTCCTTACTCCTGGTATTATTTATAGATGCAACTTAGCAAGTGGGATTCCAGAGATGACGATTTTCCGTGAAATTCTTGTGCCTGGATTTGATCGCATGGAGTTTCAGGTTAATCAGGTAATCTTATTTTATTCTGTCTTCTACTGCCAAACCTAAGGATTTCTTTCTATTGGCAACTCCCTCTTCAGACAACAATTATTCTCTCCCAACTATTCACTTTGAACATGTGCTACTTTCAAAGATGCATCTACTGATTTCAAGCACAAGCAAAAGCACTGCACATGTTATTGACGACATTTGGTACTTCAATCAGTCATTCCCTATTTTATGTGCCTTGATGAAAGATAGGTCATTTCTCTCTTCAAGCATGCCACATCCATGCATTTGGATAGTGACAAGTGTATGAATTCCATTGTGAAAGTTAGAAGTATATCTTTGCTTTATGAAATCATGCCACTGCCTGATGATTGATAGCTTCTTTGCCTTGTTGGAAGTGGTTTTCAGGTTTTTGCACCTAGTAAAGATGGTACGAAGATACCATTGTTCATTGTCTCCAAGAAGAATATTGTTTTGGACAGTTCACATCCATCTTTATTATATGGCTACGGAGGATTTAACATAAGCATAACACCGTCGTTCAGGGTGAGCCGAATTGTTCTCATGAGACATTTAGGTGTTGTCTTCTGCATTGCAAATATTCGTGGCGGTGGAGAATATGGGGAGGAGTGGCATAAAGCAGGGTCACTGTCGAAGAAACAGAATTGCTTCGATGACTTCATTTCTGCTGCCAAATATCTTGTCTCTTCTGGTTATACACAGCCGCAGAAGCTATGCATAGAAGGTGGAAGCAATGGTGGTCTCTTAGTTGCAGCTTGTGTAAATCAGGTTAGGAAATAGGTTTAAATTAAGCAGTAACCAGTTGCTATCTCCCCATTTTTTCAATTTTTTGGAAATGTTTACCCCTATCGATAGTGACTTGCAAAGTTAAATGAATATTAGCTATTGGCCATGGGTGCCTAGTCTGGTAGATCTAAATTGTTTGGGAAATTTTTATACTGTCAACAAGTTTTATTGACAGTTGCTTGTTAGCTTGCAAGTTTTTTATTTTAAAATTTTAAAACGGCCTCTGTAATTTCTTCATGATTACTGAAAGGCCTATCTTGGCATGTGAAAGGGCCTTGCGTGTTTCCACAATCTGTGAAAAGGCCTTCTAGAATTGTGGAGAAACATTGCAGGCTATTTTGCAAAAATAAAAAAGCTGGTACCCACTCTTAATTATGTCACTGCCACTGGCATAACATAAAAATCAGTCTGGTCTAATACTCAGCTGAGAAGTGCATGTTGATTGACTACCAGTGGGTGGTTGACAATTTCAACTATGCATTTTTCATATGCAGAGGTGACCCAGTGAATGTACAAGCTTATTTTTGGTCATGGCATCTGTGACCTGAGTTTGCCCAATGAGCGACTTGCATGAAGGGCATCTGCTATTTTGATCTAGAGTACAGATTGTTCCATCATTCTACCTGACAACCGGTGCCCGTTTTTCCTTGAAGAAATCAAAGAAATTTGCTCATTGGTAATTGCTGTTAAATAATAGCTATTGCTATTCTCTACGCTTATGGACAGTCAAACTTAATCTATTGTGTCTTCTTGCTTTTTTGAAATTATATCTTTACTAAATTTCACATTTCATGGTTACAGCGACCGGACCTTTTTGGTTGTGCTCTTGCGCATGTGGGCGTTATGGACATGCTCCGATTCCACAAGTTCACTATAGGTGAGGTTTCAATTAGTGTCACTAAATCATCGTCACATTTGGCATTGTGATTATGCTTCCTAATGGTGGATTTGATTTATGTTTGTAGGACATGCTTGGACTTCTGATTATGGTTGTTCAGACAAGGAAGAAGAATTCCACTGGCTTATCAAGTAACACATTTTCTCATGTTACCTTAGCTTTTGCTTTGTCTTTTTTTTATTTTTTTATCTTTCTTTTTCTTCTTCCATTTTCTTTTCCTTTTTTCTTCTTTCATTTCCCTTCGGTTTGCATGGCCTCATGTGTGTCGATACAGCATTATTACTTCAAACTGGTTTTCATGTTGTCACTAACCCATGGAGGCTATCATGAAGGCAATGTTGGTGGTGATTTACTCATCTTGGAGTGTCATTGCTTGCATGTTATGGTTATTCTCATTTTGACTGGAGTTTGATGTCCATAAAGAGCATTTGATTTTGGTTCTGTTATTTGATCTAGACAAAATTTCATGGTTTAGCGTGTTGCCCATTCTAAATCTTGTTGGCCAATAAATCATCTTGAGAAGTAACTTTTTATGAATGTTCCTAAGTTTTGATCCTTATATTTTCAGATATTCACCACTTCACAATGTGAAAAGACCATGGGAACAGCCTGGTTGTCAGGCATGCCAATACCCTCCTATCATGTTATTGACTGCTGACCATGATGATCGGGTGGTGCCATTGCACTCGCTGAAGCTATTAGCTGTGAGTTCTTAATCAATATTTTAAATTAGACCCAGTGTTGCATCCTCTCTTTCTCTCTCATGGAAGCATGAAAACTACTATTTTTTATCCAAAACTTGAATAAATTTATCAATTTATCTACACATCTGTCATGTTCTTCTTTTCTCACTTGATTTGACATTTTCTCACACAATACTGAGAAAAAAGGAAAATGAAAGAAAGATGTGCATGTTGGTGGTTATGAAACAGAAAAACGGACTCATTTGCCAGTTTGCTGTCATTTTATTCACATTATGATTTGATTTGATATGATTAAATTGAAGGGAAAGTATTGGTGTACTTTCCCTTTCCATTAGCCGTAGTTTTCAATATCAAAAGATTTAATTCAACAGTTGGATATTTCACCAGTTAAACATGATGGCCGTGTTAGTTAAAGGTCCAAGATTTGAGTACTAGGCCTGGGCCATAAAATATTTATGAAGCAAAAAAAATTAAAAAAAAATGAAAAGATTTAGTCTCTTTCCGAAACCAGCAGATTTGATTTCAAGCCCATTTCACTTCATATCAGGATCTCTACAAGGAAACTTGAGAGAAGCCTCCCCCCCCCCCCCCTCCAGTTTGTTGTCTTCTTCCCCTCTTTGTTTTCATTTAAGTTTGGCTGGAGTTTCCTGGAATTGTCAGTTGCAGCCTATGTCTAGTTGTGGATGAACAGGAGAGAGTTTCCAAAAGTTATTACTGCACCTTCTAACTCTTTCTGAGAAACTAGAGATTTTCCAGAAGTCATTGCCTTATAAGATTTGTTGAATAAACTGCAGATAGCCTTCTATCTCTTGGTTAATAATCTGTGGCAAAGTTCTTTAGCTCTTATCACTGAAGTTCCGACCTTTATTTTTCTTGTACTGCACACATCTATGACCACTAGCCTGCATCCACCTTGTCCTTCCAAGGGCCACCATCGTTCAGTTCCCCGAGCTTGTATTTTGAAATAATCTAAATAATAAATCCTTCATGCGATAGTGAGATTTGAGAAAATTTACAGTAAATGAATATTTAGTTCACAATTCACTTATTCGACAATTCAGATACTCATATCTGGTAAGGATAAGAATACCAATGAGAAAAAGTAACATTGCTGAAAGTGGAAAGGTAAATGATGCAGATATTCCGGATCTGTTAAGTAGAACAAAGTCTCTGAGAAAAAGGAACTTAATGGAAACAATGCAAATATTCTAGCACAGCTTGAAACAAATGATTTTGCTAGTCTCCTCCAATAGTAATATTGGCCTGTGCACAGAATCTATGGATTATGTGCAACTCAGTTTCACCTGACCTGGTTGGTTCTTGCATGACAAGTTGGTATTTTGTTTTTTGCTTTTGATTCCTGTTTTAAATCCTCTGTTACATTTTGTGGTTGTGTTCTGGCAATTTTTTGATATTTCTTGCTATTTGCACTCAATTTTCATTTAATTTTTTCCCTAGACCCTGCAATATGTTCTGTGTACTAGCTTGGAGAACAGTCCCCAGACAAACCCCATTATTGCACGTATTGATCGAAAGGCTGGACATGGTGCTGGACGCCCTACTCAGAAATTGGTATGAATGCGTTTTTCCCTGAATGATTGGCTTGCTAGCTGGCTGTTGTTTTGTGACATCTGGATTCATGTGGATCTGTTGCAGATTGACGAGGCAGCTGATAGCTACAGTTTTATGGCCAAAATGTTGGGGACTTCTTGGCTGGAGTGATCGCTTGTGGGTAGAATGTCAAAAGAGGACAGGAACACAGTGAAGCGAAGGCTCCAAGTGATACAATCAATACATGTAGAGCTAGGTTTTTAGCTATTTGATGGAGAACATGATACAGGCAATAAGCTTGATGAATAAAAATTAGGATTTATTTAAGATTTATTTTTTTTTACATGTTTTGGGATGTTTTATTGAAATTTTAATTATTTAATTTGGAGTTTTATGTATGCATCAAATGAACAAATCATAGATCAACTTGATAAATGATTTATATTTGTATTTTATTTGTTTTGCTTAAAGTTTTATTTATATGCAATATGTTAAGTTTACGACAAAGTTTTCCTTTGTCTTCTATAAATAGAGTTGCATAGTGCTTAGGATTTCAGTTTTATGCGTGAGTTGTCGAATTAAAAGTTAATGAAAATATTCTGATTCCTTTCTCTTTCTGAACTTGCCCCCCTAATCGTCCACTTTTTCTCCACATTCTTCCTGTCTTTTTCCTATTGAGAGACTGTTAACTCTTTTTCCCAAAGTCTTCTCGTTTTTTCATTGGTCTAGGGCATGCTATCCTACCTCAGTATTGCTTCCGGATGCTAACTACTGGCAATATATCCAGTTATTGGGTAGATGAAACAAACTGCAGATATATGTTATTAAGATGTGCTATGGTGTTCTTCAACTCTGGCCGAACTCGTGGAATATCAGCATGAGCAACATCCAAGATTTCACCTCAAACTAATTAATCTTGGTTGCAACATCCAAGATTTCACCTCAAACTAATTAATCTTGGTTTAGCGCTTTTGTGACGTCCCTGTTGGCTGGTCCACCTGAGCTGTTTGAACAGAATGATGTAGGTGCTTCTGGGTTGTTTTTGTCTATTAGCGGCGCTATCATTTGCACAGGGGCATCCTACTTGGCTTTTTATCCGGGGTGATTCCTGGAGCATGAAATACAAAAGGCCCTGTTTTACAGTGCAAAACAGTGCCATTGTACGCATGAGAGGATGTTCTGTCAAGCTGTTTGATTGATTGTGTTGGACACTTTGGATGGATAATATTTCGTAGTATATGTGCTCGGCTCTTCTGACCAAGTTCGGGGAATCGTATTGACAGCACGATTTAAATCTTCATACAACTCCAATTTAGTTGCACCCAAGAAGAAGAGAAATTACAAACGCCTACAGGGGCCTGTTTGGCCCTGCTGCGGTTGCGCAACACAAAAGCGCTTTTAGAAACTCAAATGTACTTTTATTATTTTTTTTAGTGTTTGACTAGATGCTCCATAACACTTCTTCACATTGCAAAAGCTTAAAAACGCAAAAGCGCTTTTAGAAACTCAAATATAATTTTATTGTTTCTTTTAGTGCTTGGCTACATGCTCCATAACACTTCTTTACATTGTAAAAGTTAAAAAAATGCGAAAATTTTCTACTTTTCCACAGGAGTCTTGCATAACCAAATTTAAGATAATATTACTTTTCTTTCTCTCATTTAAAACATAAGGTTGTAAATGTATAAAATTATATTCAAATATATTGTAATCAATCAAAGTTTCAATTCCTTCATAATTAGTAAGTTTTTCTTACTCATCTATATTGTATTATTTTTTCATATTATAAAAATAAATTTTATTATATATATATGTATATATTAATTTTTCACCATTGTAATT
The DNA here is from genome assembly GCA_036873735.1 of Pouteria campechiana. Taxonomy (NCBI): domain Eukaryota; kingdom Viridiplantae; phylum Streptophyta; class Magnoliopsida; order Ericales; family Sapotaceae; genus Pouteria; species Pouteria campechiana. Next base: position 27,282 of record JAYJMB010013955.1, read on the forward strand.
GATTTTTAATATGAATAATGTGTATAATATTATTTTTTTTCTTTTCATTTGTATATTTATTTTTAACTGATAAGCAATAAATCTCATATATCTGGCAGAAATTTTTGCTGTTAAGGTTAAAATTATTTGAAACGTAAAAATATTTTTTCCCACAAAATGAGATTCCATTTCTTTAGTATGTAACTTAGATCCTATGAAAAAAATTTACTAGTATATATATTAAATTTCATTTTAAATGTATATTAAAATTAAAAATCTCAATTATTTTTTTCTTCTAAGCTAATGATGTATATTGAAAATTCTTATTAGAACTTATTTTAAATCTTAAAATTTTAATTTTCATATTATATTAAACTTTCATGAAAAAATTTATAAAATATAATTATTTTATAATAAAATATGTATTAAAATTGTGATATTTACAACATTTAAATAATATTGTTGAGTGATTTCTATTTGAAAAAGAAGTTTGATGTGACTAGAGTTGCTTTAACTAGTGAGATTTTATTAAAATTCTTTGTAAAATAAAAATTATTTATAAAAATATTAATCATATATTAAATCAAAAAAATTATAAAAATATTGCTAAAATTTATATACAAGCACTCTGAAATAACTATTAAATAAATAATATTTTATATTTTCTTAAAATTATTTTTCAAGATTTGGTCATTGACAGAATTCTTTTAAAGATAAATAGTAATGAAGTTAAAGTATAATTCTTTTGTCATTTCTTATTATTTGTATATTAAAGCACTTTCATTATATTATTGCCAAAATAGATGTATAATATTAAAAGTACTTTTAAACGGTATAACCAAACACTTTATAAAATTCTTAAACACTTGAAAAAATGTTAATTCAAGTACTTTTATAAAGGTCTATTGCTACTTAAATTACACAGCGGGCGTCTATCCCACGTGTGCGAAAAAATGTTAATTCAAGTACTTTTATAAAGGTCTATTGCTACTTAAATTACCCAGCGGGCGTCTATCCCACGTGTGCCAAGTTGAACCGTGCCAGGATGCCATCCGATCTTTTACTCCACCGAAGAAACGTCTGTAGTAAAGAATTGATCGTCTGCCGCGGCAGAAAACACCCCCAAAATTATTTCAACATTCCCGACGGGAAAAGACCGAACGAGAGCAAAAGCAATCGAAGATGCCGAAGAAGATGGGAGTGAACAGCAAGGCGGAAGCCGCTAGGGCACGAAAGAGCGCCGCAGATGCCGAGAAGAAAGAGCGAGAAGCCCGCGAGAAGGAAGAGCAGTACTGGAAGGAGGCCGAAGGCGCCAAATCCCGCTCCACCAAGAAGCGCGAGGAAGAAGCCGAGAAGCGAGCCGAGGCCGCCGCCCGCAAGGCCGAGAACCGCAAGCTCGCCGACCTCGAGCAGCAGCAGCTCGAGAAATCCATCAAGAAGCCCGACAAGAAGGCTAATAGGGTCTCCGTGCCGGTTCCCAAGGTAACGGAGGCGGAGCTCCAGCGCCAACGCGAGGAGCAGCAGCTCCAGATCCAGCAGCGCGCGGATGCTGCCAAGAAGCAGCAGAGCCGGACGGCTGAAGAGGAGGAGTATGAAAGGATGGTGCTTGTCGCCAACACGAATAGGGATGATTCGGTCATCGAGGCGCATTCGGTTGAGGATGCGCTGGCGAGCATGACCGTGGCGGATCAATTGCCAGCAGATAAGCATCCGGAGAGGAGGATGAAGACAGCCTTTAAGGTAAAGATTTGCCTTTTCTTTTTCCTGAATTATGGCAGGCAAAAAACATCTTATCCCTGTTTTATTGATGGAAAAGTGAAACATGTTCATAGAATTGCAATCCTATCTTGGAAAGAAATGGGAAAAAAATCAAATTTTGATTTGGTCAGCAAAACCCCACTAAATATCCCTTTGAAGATTATTCTTATTGAAGAAGGAAAACAAATGGGGTTTCACCTTGATTGTGCCATCTGAAAGAACGGCTGCACCTAATGAGCAGTTCCATATAAATTTCAACTTTCAATAGGAGTTTTCTTTGACTTGTATAATTTTTCTTCCGTTGCGGAAGTAGACATTTTCAATATGTAAAGGCAGATTTCATGCTCATAAAAATTCTTATTCCTTTTGGCCTCTACACAAATCTCGCCTTTGGCACGAGTCCCTTCATCTTTTGGTGAGCAGTCCTAATTTTGCACTTAGATATTAAAGCGAATTAGGAACTAATGAATTGCAGAATGTTGTTGTTGGAATTTCCTTTTGAACAATGTTATTTTTGGAATTTACATTCCTGTGATATTATTTAATACATGACTTCTTAAAACAATTGTAGGCTTTTGAAGAAGCAGAGCTTCCCAAGCTGAAAATTGAGAAACCAGGTCTCACTCTTAATCAATACAAGGATATGATATGGAAGCTATGGAAGAAATCTCCAGACAATCCTATAAATCAGGTACTTCTAGTAGCAAGAAAATCTGATATTTTTCGTACTTTTGTTTTAAAGTTGGATTTTTCCTTCAATTATTTCAATTTCTACTGTGTTTGTGGATGAGCATCATAACTGTCATCTTTGCCTTGTGGATGGGTTAATGGAACTCATGTAACATGCTATAAGTCAAGCGGTTACCTTCATTGTGTCCTCCAACCTAAAACTGAGGAAATTATTTTCATGTCTGGTTCAGCTTGTCAATTTCAACTACATCAAATTTTTATCTCTAACCTGGGCACTTATAGTAGTATGGTTTTCTATTCCTAATTGCCATAATCCTTTTTTTATTTTTTTATTTTTTTAATGCCTGCTCTCTCTCCAGTTTCCTCTTTTTATGCAGCTTACTCCAAATTGGTGGTCTGTTTAGCCTTAAGAAAAAAGAAGAGATAAGAAGATGGAAGAATATGATAGGACTGTCTCTGATTACATGAACATAGCACTTTGGCTCTTGCAATGAATATGGTTGTCATCATTTCCATCAGGATATCATTTGAGTTAAATATATTCAATTTGTGTTTGAATTGTAACCCTCTTTAGTTGGAAGAATACAATAGGTGAAGTGCATCTGTCAAAAGCATTAAATGGTTTGAAATCAGTTTTTTGATTTCTCTGGTTGAACTAGTTTGCATTGGCTGAAAGGACGAAGGAATGTTGCTTTTACACACACACACACACACACACACACACTTCTAAACACCCAAAGCTGTAAAATGATCAACTTTGCTTACAGTGCCTTTCAGACTTACCAATATGGAATAGCTAATGAAATTTCTGCCTTCATAGAAGTTAAGCCACATCTCAGGCATGTACCACAACAATGAGGGGCATGCCTCTGTTTAATATAGACAATTTTTGTTCTATTGGGAGCATCCTGATTGTTAGTCTTAGCATCGCTTTTGGCTATTAAGGCTTAAGTAGTTCCTTGTTTTTCTTGCAAAGTTACTTAACCAATTTATTTTAAGTAGATGATAACCTTGATAAATCTTCTTGCTGAAGCATGTTCTATATTCATATTCCTCACCTCGTTCTGTTATATTCCTGAACTTTCTGCTAATTAACCAATGTTATATCTGCAAACTATTTATGCCAAGGGACCTCATGTGAATATTATTGGCTAATTCATCTAAGAGGAGCAAAATTGTAAATACTTTATGCAGACATTTTACAGAGATTGCTACCACACTCATTAGACCTTCTTGATCAGTGTTACTCAAACATGAAACTCCCCATGTTTTCCATTCTGGGTTAGTTATTCAAAGTGAGTGCATTTACAGCTCAGATCAATATTTCTACCTGAAACTATGGCATTATATTCTTGCTGTTAGTTACACTTTAGTGTCTATAAGTAGAGATTTATACTATTATTTTGTTAGTTACAACAAAAATATAGGCATGTTGGTTTTAAAATAAGTAACTTGTTTGTATGAGGTCACACTTATGTTATTTCTATTAGAGTCACAGGCAAGGTTCTACCCCTAGTGAACCATATATGATATGCTATAGCAGTGTATTGTTTATCCATTATAATACCATCTACCAAGCAATTTATTGATCCGGGCATGTCGCCGTAGACCTGGTGTCAATCTTGTGATGGTAGCTTCCTTGTCTCCTTAGGTAATTTGGTCTTTGCAACTATTCCCCGCTGCAGGCAGCACCAATGCAATTTGTGAGCATTTAACCACCACGGTGTTTTATGTGATCCATGCTGACCAAATTGGGGGCTATATATATAATTCATTAAAACCCATAAAATATGTGGCTCACAATAACTAAAATATCAAGAAGGAATTTCTACAGTAAAATTTCATGAAGGTCCATGTCATGCACAAAATTAGTGTAATTTTTTTGTTCCCTTAAGGAAGATAAGGGTGTGTTTGGTAATGAGGAAAAAAAGGGTGGAATCTTTTTTTCATCTTTTCCTATCCTTTTTTACACCTTTTGATGTGATTTGACATCTTAACTACTTAACAACCTTTTCTTTCTCCATTATTACCTATATTTCAATCATTATTTTACATCTTTCTATACAAAAGCCTACCTACATTATTTTTATTTACTTTATTTTTAATCATTATCCTTTATCACATCATATCACTCCCTTTCTCTTCCCTTACTTTTCCACATTCCCTTTTTTCTCACATCTTTTCCCTACTCCCAATGCACCCGACAGTGGGTGAAGTATCTTACCCTCATTCCCCATTCCCAAACACATCTTTTCCTAAGTAATCTAGACTGTTAAAATGTTTAAGATACAGGATAATGGGTGACATATAATGTCATAGGTTGTCCACTTTTAACTGTTTCAATTTGTGTGGTGCTGTAAAATAATGAAATTATTATAACATTTATCACATCTCCTTAGCTGACCCCACTTAGGTGAGAAAACAGTTTTTGATGATGATGATGTATAACATGCCCTTATAAGGGGCTTTATTACTTCACCGATAGTGCATGCCCATAGTTGGCTGGATGGCTTTTCTTGTAAACATACTCCAGCTTGCTGGAAGTCTGACCCTTTGTCTCGATGTCTATAAACACTTACGATGATGCCCCATATAATCAGGATATAATAATCTGGTGTCTACATTTGGGCCATGTAAAATCCTGGACATAATCTATGATTCCTGTGGAGAAATAGCTAGTTTGTTTTTCGATTTTGTTTTGTATGAGAAGCAAGGTGGACACTGGTTTGTCAATTGTCAAGTTCTGCTTGAAGGATATTCAGAATGTTGTTATACAACCTTGATCATGTATAGGAGGTTAGAATGCCTTTTGAGTAGGTTTTCAGCAAGCAGCTCAGATATTGAAAATGACTTCTAAGCTTTTAATAACATCCTGGGCTATTAATGAAACTGTCAAATTCTTCTGTGGGAAATTAAAGAAAAGAAAAACTTTCTCCCCCTTCCAAAAAATGAAGAAGATGCAAATATATTCTAGAGGTTTTCATGGCCTTAATATCTAACATATTTATTCTTTAAGGATCATGACATTTGTAGTTGTTTTAGTTTCTGTGCTGGTAGTAAATTGTCATCCTTTAGTTTCACTATTGATGGTATATCTGCTTCGCAGGCTGCTGAGTGATCTCGCTCAATTACAGATATGACTCTCTTGGTTTTTGATGTCCTCATGGCTTGATAATTTCGTCATCGATATTCATGCTGCCTAAATCCATGCTACTGGTGCCTGGAAATTGCTTCATTTTTAAAGTAATATCTTCATATGAGGCCCATGGTCCCCCCCTCCCCTCTCTGTGATATGCCTATAGGTAGATTTCTTGCTGCTTCAGGTCTTGCTTGGGAATGTATGTGCATAACAGGCAAGTGCTTGTGTGGAGTGCATAAAAGTCAGTGATGACGATTCCAGTGGATATGTTACAGTTACTGTTACTGTTACAGTGATTTTTGTGGGATAATAACATGTGACATTCAGCTTATTTATGAGCTAGTGTTGGCGTATGACACAAAGAAACATTTTGTATTACGTTTCTTGTTTTATTTTGGCGGATGATATTGAATAGAAAAAGTGAATACTTTAGACGAAACTGACTCTTTCCGTACAAGATTTCTTGGAATAAAGAACAAACACGATGGTAATGTGGGGGAATCATGTATGCAAATGAATATCTGATTTAGCATATAAAAAGCTCATGCATGTATTTTGAGAGTTTTTGGCAGTCTCCAGTCTCTCTCATTCTATTATGCTTGGCGACATAATACATAATCAAGGATACATAATGCGACAGCCTGAAGACTGAAGGATTTAAAATGTAAGATGCAGCATCATTTCTCACTAAGACTGCTCCTTTGCTGTAAAATACAATGTCTCAGAGACTAGATTCCTGCACGTCCTTGACATGCTTCAGAACAGAATGCATGGATTGCTGGGCAAACCACTTTTGCTGGAGCTGGACATATGGATACCCCACAGCCGACAAGAAGTGTGCTGGCTTTGAGAAGGAAAAGATTTCATACCAGACCCGGTTTTCCTCATCCAACTCAACTGAAAACCGCTCTTCTCCTGCCTGCTTGCAACATACACATTAAACGTAAACAACTATTTTCTATAGTAGGAAAAAGAGGGAAGGCAATATCATTGCAGCGGCCATCTGATGTTTGTGAAATGCCATTCAATTTAATGAAGAAAAGGCAAGTGTGTGGAAGTTTGATGCTCTGTAGTGGCCATAAAATAAAAAAAATGGTATTGATTCAATATAAATTTTGAAACTTGGAACTGTAGCTTTGTGACAATGTTAATTGACTCATGAGCGAAGTTGGAATTCAGAGGCCTCGAGCAAAAAGAAAGTCTTAAATACGTATCCTGGAAGGAAAATAAAGAGAAGGGGGGAAAAAAACATACGTCCTACTGGTTAATACTGATCAGAGATGAAACAGAACAGCATTGTGGAATGGTATCTGACCAGGCATAAATTCCATCATGTCCTCAATGAATCATTATCATCATGCATTGTTTTTTAGCACCTGAATCAATTATATTAGTTGTCCTATACAATTCTCTTGTATCTGGGGCTGCTTGGAATGCCTTAATGCCAGAATTCATGGTGCAGCATATGGCAACCCTAATTCTTCTTTTCGGAACACTGCATCATATTTTACTCTTTCTATGCTAAGAATCTCATAAATCAATCTTTGAGCTGATGAAGCCCGAATGAGATTTTACAAGAAGAGAGATTATGGCCATCTCTTGACATTCATTGCCTGTCTTTTGTTGGCAGAAGTTCCAGGCTTAATAGATCAATGATTCTTTCTTTGTTTAGCGCAGTTAGGAACCTGTTTCTGCTAAGAAATACAGAATATGCGTTACAATTTCCTCTCATTAACATGTAAAAGGACAGGGATGTCAAACTCCTCATTTTCCTCCCCGTTGACCCCACTCTTTTTTCATCATTACCTATATTTTCATTCAAAAATTCTGTCTACTTCATCTTTATTTAGTTTATGTTTGACATTACCCCATAGCCTATTGACATGATTTATATTGTATTTTGCATTCGTCTTCATCTACCTCCATCCAAAAACAATATCTTACATTTACTTCTACCAACAACCCTATGCTTTCCTCCACATTACCCATATTTTCATTCAAAAATCCTATCTATTTTACTTTATTAAGCTTATGATTGACGTCATCTCATGTACATCATTTACATTTTCTTTCATATTCACATCTACATTAACCACTCTCCAAACCCAGCTATCATAAGCTCGGATTCCTCTCTCATGAGCATATCTTCAAACAAGACGCGCATGTACATCACATAGCAATGACCAACAGACCGTTGAAAACCGAAAATGAACTGGGGGTACAAAGGCCCAATATCACTAACTCCACTCACCAGTAAATGGCCATAAAGGGTACCACTGCCGAATCCAAAAGAGGCTTTCCTCAGCTTGCTATCAGCAGCACCACCGCTGTTGGTGTTTTCATCGACATAGTTTATCTGGAGGGGCATCATAAACCAAGGGATCAGCTCCTTGGCACACACGCAGAACTTGGTTCCTGTCTTAATAGGCGTCTTTGGATCGACAAACGCCCAGTTCAAACCAAAATGCCTGAAAAGCCAGCAGAATAACAAACATGAAAAACGGAGAGAGAGAGAGAGAGAGAGAGAGAGAGAGAGAGAGAGAGAGAGAGAGAGAGAGAGAGAGAGAGAGAGAGAGAGAGATGAAAACGAAAGAAGAAAACAAAATGGGGGGACCCAAAAACTACCTCCAGTTAAGAAGAGCAGTCTTGGCAAGGTTGAATGTGGGGAGGCCAGAGCCGAGTAGGATGCGAGCCTCGTTCACAAAAAATCCGTCATCAGAGAGCTGTTTTTTCTCTGAAGAAGAAGAAGAGGACCCTCTATATTTGGAATCGTAGTTAAAGCCACCGGATCTAACCATTTATTTGTAGCGCGTTATTCAGAGAGAGAGAGAGAGAGAGAGAGAGAGAGAGAGAGAGAGAATCACTCACTTTTCAATGCAAGCTTTCTGTTGCTGGGAAGATGGCCTATTCCAGCTCAGGAACAACATCTTCTTTTAATAATTATTCTCCCAACTTCTCCCAGCCTGCAAGTGGGATTCATATAACTTGTAAAGAAAGTGGAGTGATTTCTTATTAAGAACCAAATGCATCTACTGGAAGACCTGCGAGAATGGCACGATTGACATTATCTATTATAGAAAAATAGTTTTTAAAATAAGAATGTTTGATTAAAAGATCGTGGGTCCACGAATTAATTATACAAATTTTACCAAGTCTATATTCATCCTCAAATGATTTTAATTTTGCGATCTACAAACTTTTTTTATTGGGATGATTTTTAAGGTCTCAACTAAATAAGCCGTAGTAAAACTGATAGACCCATGTTTGGCCGTTAAACACATCCTGCGGGGATAAGTCATCAAGATGCATGAGCACGGTGAGAGAGAGAGAGAGTATAAAAAATCTTGCAATTGCTCCAACGTGAAGCATATACTACATGGACAGTCTCCCTTTGTTGTTAACAACAAAAAAAATAAAAAATAAAATTCACACTCCTCCAACATGAGTCATGTCAAATCTTACGTGGACAGTCCACCTTAATTGTAATTTGTGATAACCACAAGATGCAAGAACAACTCATAATTTAAGAGCATGTCACATCATCTAGCTGGTGATTTCTTCTGGCGATGGGACGGGAGTTCCCTGGTTAAACTCAGCCCAACTCACGTGCACACGCCCAATAAACCTTAACAAAACATTATACATCCAAGACCCAACAGAAAGTAAGATCAATTAGACAAGAGTCATGCTCTTTCTCCATGCAAATCTGGGTATATACAGAAGGTAAATTTTATACCACAATCACTTCTAACTTTATTAACATAGAATAAAGGGCATTCATAATTTTGCACAATGAGAATACGTTTTAAGGAATTTGTGAGCACTTATGAATATTTATTGATTTTCATATCTTTTGAGCTAAAATATAAAATTCGATCCATCCAATTTATCAATCCGCTTATGTAATATATAGTTGTTTTGAAGAGTTTCTTCAACGAATTTGTTTATAATTTTTGAAATATAAAAATAAATGATTAGTTATTATTTATAACTATTAATCTTTTTTATCCAAATTTCCACCTTAGATTGCTTACAACTAATAGGTATTATGATACCTTTTTAACTCTAATTAAAAATATTCATGTTTATTTTCTTGAATATTCTATTGAAAAATAATTTAAAAAATTAAAACTGTTTTTGGGCTTTACATGTTTGTAACTGGGTTTAACAAAGTTTAATAAGTTTTAATAATGTTTAACCAAAATAGTTGACCCATGGTTATTGGGCTTTTACTTGATAATGGGCCTAAAAGGAATATAAGTTAATCTTTCTAAATTTTAATGGACTTTAACAAAGTTTAACATGGGTTATAATAAATTTTAACCAATTTGAATGGGCTTTTAAGATTTTGGATAATGGGCCTATATGTAATTGGTTTCTTTTGTCAATGGGCTTACAAATTTTTTAATTAATAATGCTACAAAATTATAATAAAATTAATCAGGGAGCTATCTTCAATTATAATTTAGTTGTATGCAAACATTTTTCTATGAACTAATGTTTATAAAACTTGTTTTAAGTTATTTCCTATTGTTTTACATTATTTAATTTGATTAAATCAAATCTAATGTTGTTTAATAATTTTTAATACAACTTAATATCTTTTTCAATGGGTCAAGTATATTGAGTTCTCCAAATTAGCACTTTATCATTTCATTGAGTATGTGGAGATAAATCATAGTTGAATCATTCATGAGCACTCATTTATCACTGAAGGTATGCGTTAAGTATATTTTTACACCTTTTGATAGTGAAATTTTAAGAATAATTACATATATCTTTATTTAACATGTTTTAATCTATTTTATCAAATTTAGTTTAGTTTGATAATTATTTATTAGAAATAGTGGGCCTAGAAGTCGGGGTGTAAATTGGTTTGGGTTAAACCCTAACTCGACTGACCTAACCTGAAAATGGACTAGGATATATTGAAATCGGGTTTAACCTGACCCGATTTGGGAAATAGGGTCAGTGTGGGTTGAGGGGTCGAGCAACCCGAATTAACCTGACCTGATTTGGTACACACCCACCCACCCACCCCCACACCTACTTGCTCTTTCATCCTTGCCCTAATATTTGTCCTGCCCCAATCGTCAAGGGAAGCACTCCTGGCCCCCCTCCTCTCGTCGTTCATCCCTACCAAAGTTGTTGTCGTCGACAAACCCCTTCTCCTTCTCCTTCTCCTTCTCCGGCAGGCAAAACCCATTCACACGAATCGCACCTGCCCCCTTCTCCTTCTCCGATGAAATCCTCACTCTACTCTGCCTCTGCATCTTCTTTGGTGAAGCAACAACACTGCGATCACTGCCTCTTCTGCTCCCAAACAAGATACTAAAGGGATATCTCTACAAAGGAATAGCCTTGCATTCACTATCGTCTAGATATTCAGTTTAGACTGAAGGAATCAATAAGCATCTCTCCACATAAAGAATATCTATAGAATCAAAGCCATCAAAATTGCTGCATTGCAGCGATGGAAGCAGCTATGCTTCTGAAGAAGGGGGAGAGAATCGTAGAATCATTTTGGTTGATGATTTCCAAATTATGTATTATTTAATATTTCTTAACCTTAATTATCAACCAAAAAATGACCTGATTTTCAAAGGGTTAGTTTAGGGTTGGGTTGAGTTCAAATTTTACAAATAGGGTTAAAATTGAGTTTAACCCAACTCGAGTCAACCCGACCCAATTTATACCCCTACCTAGAAGTCATAAATTGCAAGAATACTTGAATATCTTTAATAAATAAAGGCTCCTATCCTAACAGCAATTCTAGAGATTCAATAAGTTAATTACTTAAGTTGACCTATGATAAAGATGTTCAAAGAAAGCTATAAAGCTGCATTTGGGCACCTATTTCAATATCAAGCACTAGTACACATGATGTCTCAAAATGAAACCTATATAATTAGAAGTTTCCCATTCTTGCTATTTGGTAACAGTCATGCATTAAAATGGATTATGAAATTACTAATTGAGACATTCAAGTCTTAGAGGTGCCAGTTGAAGAATTCATACACAAGTTCTATGGATATACTTCCCAGTTCCCCAAAGGATCAGTTAATGGAATCTATCTTCTATAAGAGGAACATCATTATGATTTTGCTTTAAGATGACTTAATACTCATCTTTAATATCCTATGTTGTGAGAAAGATAGTCTAGGAATGCATGGTCATATTGGGGAAAGCTTTCCAACTACCAAGAGATTCCTACTTTATTTCTTAGATTGCTCAAGTTGCTAATTCAAGAAATATCAAAACCCACAGAGGCATCTTGTAGCATTACAGATGTTGCTCCAAATGAAGAGAATGCTCTACAAATAGATCCAAGTTACCTAAGAATATGGTCATACTAAGATATAGGATAAACATAGTCTAAGACAAAGGAAAATTCCCATGCAAGAAGAGCTGGTACTTAAGAGTTTCATATCCTCTAGTACAAGAAAGGGAGGCTCCAAAGTCATTAGACAAGCTAGAGTATAATATGGTTGCTCATTTGTGTAGAAATAATACAAAACTAAGTGTATATAATACACTTCAACTCCCTAAAGAGTTCTGACAAGTACTTGTTAATACATTGGTGGATGAGTTCTTGAAAAAACTTATACCTTATAAAGGTTACTATAATAATTGAATGCAACCAAATAATTACATTAATAAATGATGATCTATTACTAGGAAACTCAAAGTGTAATTATTCATTATTCATAAGTGATCATCTTTTGGGAGAAATAATTAATTGCATAATATTAGATTTAGTATCTGTGGTAAATATCCTCCCACTAAAGGTATTGAAATGAATTTTGATGTGTTTATCCATACTTAAAAGCACTGCCCTTATGATTCAAGGCTTCAATTAACAAAGCTAAGGAATATTAAGACTAAACATTTAAGGGTTTCTCACAAAAGTTATTTGCTATATCATCAATGCATCAACATCTTAAAACTTATTTCTCGAAAGACTATGGTTATACTACTATCAAGTTGTAGCATCCATAACATATGAATCTTCAACTTTTACTAAGATGGTATTATGAGCTGTATATCTACTGACATTTGGCCATTCACAATATCAAAAGCTTTCTACTTGGAGGCATAATATTATGAGTTAGAACTGAATGAATCATAGTAGCTAAAAGAGCCAATTTTAAATAGGAAATAATAACTGTTGATTGCCATGAGATAAGTATTCATATCACAGGATCCTCATCATTAAGGGTGTAAGTGGGTCGTGTTCAACTCGTAACCTGGTAAATCCAATCCATTTTAAACATGATTAGGGTTGGTTTTTTTCATAAATCTAGTTGAAAATTCAAGTTGAACCCAACTTGTTTAGAAATTAAGTTGGATTCGAGTTAGAGGCAACCTAACCCATCAACCCAACTTTATAAAGAATATAAATACAAAATTTTTAATAATTATATATGCCCTAATGAGTAATGAGTACTCATTTTCGCCGTTATTACTATGACTATACAAGTAACCAAATCTCATCCCCCATCAGGCATTTATCTCTGTCATAAGTTATTTCCCACATTTTCCACCTGCAATCAAGTAGTAGTCATGCTGTTCCAACTCTGGAGCTTCCCTTCTCTCTTGTCAACACAAGTTCACCTGTCACGAGTTTGTCTCCCTCTCTCCAAAATCTTGTGTTTCAAAGAATCTACTTTCTCAAAAGATTCATCTCATTCTTTTTCAAGTGCGTGATCTCCACTTCTTACATTTTTGTCATCATTTGTATTATTTATATTGAATTTGAGATACAAAATTTGGGAACATTTTTTGATTGGAATGCCATCAATTTTAAGCGTTTGATTTCCTTTCCAACCTGACCATATTTGGATGACAAAATAGAGAACCTTTAAATCTCTCTTTCTACTCATTATTTTCTCTTTACTACTATGGCTACCCTTCATAATGACCGCATTGAATTAGTCGATGCGCTCGTCGTGTAGCTTTCCATGGCTTTGAGGCTTGGGTAAACTTGGGTATCTTTTGATGTACCTTTCTTTTGTTTGCCGAGTCTGTCTAGTTGAGTAACCTCCTCTTGGTTTAGGAATGGATAAGGACTCATACTATCTAGTCTACAAGTTTTTCTCCCATTATTTTAAGAGCAAAGGTTATCGCACAAACAAGAAATTCTTGTTGATTTGATACTAAAGAGACCTCTTTAAATTTGTATTCCACACAAAATGGTTGTTTGCATATTTAGTACAAATCTCTAACTGGTCTTGTTAATTCTGATTTGCAAGCTTAACACATTGTACACATTGAAATTGCATGGCACTTCTCAATTCTTTTCCTCACCTCATGATCCATTTCCATGTCATGGAAATGTAGTAATGCTCTTTCATTCTTTTACCTAAAAGGTTTTTTCCAATATCTCTAAACACTCTTTCTGTTTTCATAAGTGAAATGTTGAGTGCCAAATGGCAAATTCAATGAAAGATTAAAGTTAACTTGCATGCAAATTAGTTTTTGTATAATATTAAACCACAAAGGGTTACTAAAGAATTTATATAATATTATTGATTTTTATATTGGTTTGCTTTTAATAGAAAATGGAAGAAAATAATAGTTTGGTAGCTGATCAAGGAACTATTAATACAAAAGCTTCTACATTATGAGCTACTATTGCATCTCATAAGAGGTTGCATCTCATAAGAGGAAAAAACCTCATAAGAATGCCTCAAATATATGATATTATTTTATAAAGTTGAAAGCTGACAATGAAACTTGCAAATGCTATTGTTATAGTATGGAATATTAATGTGTGAGTACTCAAGGTACCAACGTACTTAAACAATATTTAAATAAGTATATAAAGTATTCATACCATGGTGGAAAAAAGAGAAAAATTTATTGTCATTCACAAAAAAGGTTAATGATAATTCTGTTGACATAAGTAGTTGGAGATTCAATAAAGAGGCTTGTAGGAGGGCCTCGACATTGATGATCGTTATTGATGAATTATGCTTTAAGTTTGTAAAAAGAGAGGGTTTTCAAAATTTTTGCAAAATCTTGCAACCAATCTTTCAGCTTATATCAAGAATAACAATTACTAAAGATTATTTGAAAATCTATAATGTGGAATGAAAGAAGTTGGAAAAATTTTTTAAAGAAAAGTTTTAGAAAGTGTGCTTCACTACATATTTGTGAACTTCAATTCAGAATATTGGATATCTATGTCTTATTGCACATAACATTAACACAGAGTGGAAGCTACAAAAAGATTATTAATTTTTGTCTTCTCCTTACACTACACACTAGTGAAGTCATTGCTCAATCATTTGAACTTTATTTGAAAAGTTGGGGTATTAAGAAAATTTGCACTATTATAGTAGATAATGTCACTTCTAATGATGTTTTTATGAGAAGCTTTGGAAAGAGAATGACAAAGACCAATGCTTTATTAGCATATGGGGAAAATTGAAAGGGGTGGACTAGTAGAAACAAAAGATTCTATTCATCGAATTCAAAATTCTATCAAATACATTAAGAGTTCTCTTGCAAGGCAACAAAAGTTTAATCAAGCTATTTCTCTTGAGAGTCTTCCAATTAGAGGCTCTTTATCGCTACTTGATGAAACTCTACATATTTGATGTTGAACATGCTTTAAAGCTTTAAAAAATATTTGAACATTTGGCTAATGTGGATTCTACTTATTTATTAGAAGACTGTCCAACTGAGGATGATTGAAAAAGTGTTAAAGTTTTATGTAAGTTTTTGGAGAACTATTATAACATTACAACTCATTTTTCTGGGTCTTTGTATGTTACTTCTAACCTCTATTTCATTGAGGTTTGTAAAATGGAAAGATTGTTTCATGGTTTATCAAAATCAAATGGTATTTGCTTGAGGAAAATTGTTAGAAAAATGAAAGAGAAATTCAACAAATATTAGGGTATCATTGATAAGATGAATTTTTTATTAGTGATTGTTGTCATTTTAGATTCCTGTTACAAGCTATCATATGTTGAGTTTTCTTATACACATATTCGTGGAGAAGAAAAGGTAGAAAAATGGTTGAGAAAGTGAAGGATGTATTATATAAGCTTTTCAAGATATATCAAGGTAAGTGTGGTATCAATACCTCTGTGACTGATGATTGCCAGATGGAAAGTACAATTGAGAATGATAATATGTCATTTGATAAGGACCATTTTTACGAACAACCAAAGTAAGTGAAGCAAAATGATAAGTTGATCAATATTTGGAAGGAGACTAAGTGGATAATGTACCGGGTTTTGATATTTTAGGATGGAGGTCTACTGCTTCTACGTATAGAGTATTATCCTACATAGAAAGATACATTTTAGCTATTTTTATTTCTATAGTTGCCTCCGAGTTTGAATTTAGCATAGGTGGACATGTACTTGATTCATTTAGAAGCTCTATGACACCACGGATTATGGAGAGTCTAATTTGTGCTTAAGATTGGTTGAGATCATCCCCACAATTAATTACAATTGAAGAGAACTTGGTTGAATTCAAAGCAAATGAATTAGGTATCATTTTATAGCATACATAAATTTTTTATTTTCTTTGTTACAAATCGCACTAAAGTTTTTAATTATTTTATAGAAATAATTGAAGATATTATTGATTCTGAGGCTACTTCTACTCCATTAGTATGATAAACTATTGAAGTAATCAAAGGATATCTAGAACGTTTGTTTTTACTTGGATATTAGATTTTTTATGATATATTTTCCATAATTTTAATTTTATATCTATGTTTTAATAACTGATTTTTAATGCATTTCAGGATTAAAAACATATGGCTGGAGATATGGGAGAACAATAAAGACAAGAGTTGATATTATTTTCCTTAATAAATTTTTATTTTCATTTGAATAAGACTTTGTTGAAATTATGTCCTTGGTTGTCAATTGGTGTGGAGTGTGGACTATTTTAGATTGATCTTGAATGCTTTTCTAATGAATGCTTTTATTATCTGTACTTTTCAATTCTTTTAGTTGTTGATTATCATTAGAATGTCCCTTTATATAGTTTTCAACCTTTGTTTATGTTATATTCAACCCACTTTTAACTTGAAATGTCAACCCGTTTTCAACCTATAACCCAACCCAAATTTTAGGGTTGGATTACGGTTGAGGTTTTGGAAAATGGGTTGAATTAGGGTCAATGTTGAAGTTTTAGAAAATGGGTTGGGTTAAGATTGACTCCAACTTGACTAGCTTACACCCCTACTCATCATAGGCCACACAGCCACAGGTGATTTCATTCCAAAATTAATGTTTTCACATTTGAAATTGTAAAAGGCATATTGAAGCTCATGACAAAGTTGGAAGTTCTTGAGATAGACAATGATAATGAAGATGATTTTTCAATTGAACAGTCAGCACGACCAGCACAACCTTCAGTCATTCACGCTTCAATGTCAACTTCGCCAAGTTGGAATGTGTTTGCTTGGAGAACAATAACAAACACCTCAACCTCACAACCATTTACCTTTCAAGAGGGGACATCAACACTATAATCACCTCGGAGAGGGTGTGGGAGATGAGCAGTTAGACCATCATTGGGAAGGGGCAAGCCATACCCTCACCAAGTTAATTTTATAAGAACCAGGTCACCAATTCTTTGTGAGCTTTTGCACCATTGCAGCTAGCTTTAAGAGAGAATACTCAATTCTAAATCAATACCCAAGGTTCAAGAAAAACGACAATCACTCCTCTAATATTAGCACCCTGACACTAAGCAATTTTTAGGCAACGTCAAAATCACATACTCATTGCATTTCAAGATCAATACTAGAAAGCCTAACCAAGAAAACTAAGGAGCATCTTCTAAGCCAAGTACCAAAAGTAATCGATGGTAAATCAGTGGAGGAAAAATGCAATCCATGCTAATAGAATACAATTAGCCTTTGAATTAAATGGTTGAGTTAGAAATCATTCAGAATAAAGAACCTGAACCACAATGCCTAATAGAGAAAGTGATATTGGTATTCAAAGAGATAGGCTTACCTTATGGGTAATGCCATACTTTTGATCTTTTGCCCAAGAAGTTCTTATCTATCAAAAGATTTTTAGAATTCTATTGAAGAATGATGGATCTCCTCAGCATATATCCCGATAAGCCCTATATGTTGTAACTAGTCCTCTTATCCCAATCCCAATTAAGGAAAAACTAAAAGAACTTTGGTATCCAAGGGATCAAGCAGGCCTTGACAAGATGATATTTATGTGGACAATGACAAGTGGTATACCTTAGATTGCTCCTATGTGAGTATTGAGTCGATTATCAATCAACTCTTATTAAGTCCAAGACGTCCAAGATGTCATGCACCTCGCTAACAATTGCACATTATGACATGGTTTCTATCTTTCACCTAATTGAGTCGTTAAGTCCAAGACACCTAGTCTACTTGGTCTCATTCTTCTCAGGCTTCTCTCAAGAATATAAGACAACCGAATCACCAAGTTGTTGAGTCATAACTCACTAAGTCGAATCCAATTTACCTAGTCTCACTTTTTGTAAGTTTTTTGCGGGTAATCAAGAAGCTTGAATCCTCAATAAGCCAATGAGTCACGACTTACTAAATTCAAATTCCCAATCCACTTGATCCTACTCTCCCAAAGGTTCTCATGGGTAATTAAGAGAGTTGAGCCCCATTGATTCACTGAGTCCAAATACTTAATCTACCTAGTCTTATTATTCATGAGCTTCTCTTAAGGATATGACATAACCAAGCTTACTAAAATTTTCAATCTACTTGGTTTCATTATTTCTAAGCTTCTCTAGGGAATATGAGACAACCAAATCACTAAAATATTAAGGGAATATGAGACAACCAAATCACTAAAATACTGAGTTGTGACTCATCGAGTCAAATTCTATTGTGACTCAGTTAAAGTCACTCATCTTTCCTAGACTTTCTATAATCATAAGGAGCGCTAAGTAATTTAATTACCTATTTTTCTTTGTCTTTTTTAAAGCTAAACACAAAGAGGTCACCTGAGCTTATTTTTTTTGAGGATAAATCAATGAGGATCAAAATACCTAATTTTTTAGGTTAACCTAGTGTCTAGCAACTCAATCTAAAGGCATATCATTCTCTTTGCCGACTTGCTTAAGGTGATTCATTACATATTAAGTTATTACAGTATGCTCAGCAATCCTAAAGGAGCACATTCACTCAGAAGAAAGTGATTTTTTTTTGTCTCTATATTTATTGTACTTTTCTTTTAATTGAGTTTTTTGCCTTTATGAAGATGTAATTAGGATCAATTATGGTTTGGAATATAAATATACAATTTTCTGATATATACACTAATTGAAAATAACATTAAAAAAAGTATTTCATCTGTTTCATAGTAAAAAAATGTCCCTTGTTTGATTTTCATTTATTTTCTTTTTGTCTTTTTATAGGAAGATGACCTTGGATTTAGCTGCAATCTCTAGAA
>JAYJMB010013966.1:0-46271 GCA_036873735.1 Pouteria campechiana
CACCATCTTTAATACATGTAGGCTACCCATTTGGTGAATCATGTACCCAAATAAATTTTTCATCCATTATTTTCATAATTTCATAATTTATTTTTCAATTAAATGTGATTAAATTATAATTTTTTAAAAATTACCAGTAACTCAATTTTTGGCTTTTCACATGGAATTTTAAATTTTTCTTCACCTATTAATTATTAATTAACATATATACTCATCATCCTCACATTAATATAGATATTTCATCCATTTATATAATTTTTTTGATAATAAAATTCCTCAAAATTTTAATTTTTACAGTATGCCGCATTGTAAAAATTATCAAAACTTTACAATAGTGAAAATTTACATTTTTGAAATTTTCAGGGCCTTATAGGCCTTCAAGGGCAATGATATTTTTAGACTTAGTTGAAATTGAGATAGATGAGAAAGAAAATTATTTGCACGCTAGCCACTTGAATGCAAACTTTAGGCTAGCCTACCTCATAGTTATGAACAATGTATACCCCAGAAGAGAAGCAATAGGGGATATATCTGAAAAGGATGCCAGAATCATGTGGGCATTAAAGAACAGAAGATACTTGAATTTGGCCAGGCTAATGATAAACCATATCCACTTGATCAAGAGCAGCATAAGGTTTCCTTTGGCTTATGGTATGGCTTTGACAAAGTTGATCGAGGAAGCAGGAGTAAATATCTCCAATGAAGAAGAAGAGCTTTCAAAAAACACTGACAGATTGGATGAACAAGCTTTAAAAAGGATGGGCTTTTAGCATACTGCACAAGGTTGGATCATTAAAAGACCAAGAAGAGCAACTCAATTAAAAGGATCCAAACTTGATGAAAGTCCAGAGAGAAGAGATGCTACAGAATAGGCTACTAAGCCAAGACAAAAAATCCCCTTTCATGAAGAAGAAGAAGAAAGAACTGAAGGACAAGAGTTCATTAGTTCAATGGTAGGAAGAATAGAAGAGTTCTCTAGCAAAGAAGATCCAAGAGAAGCTGAGAGAATAGAAGATGTTCCAAGAGAGGAACGAAGAGTTGATATAGAAGATATTATGCAAGAAACTTTGAGAGAAAGTGCCCATAGAGATAGAATAGTAGCAGAAGTACCATCTCACACCCCCATCAGATCCGCTTCACCCATCAGACCATTTCATACTGATCAACCATCCACTTCTTCAATTCCCACTCCATCGATTCTCATAAAGGACCTAGAAGATAGAATAACTATGATAGAAAATTTTACTCAAAGCTTACTTCTTCAAATGATTGAATTGAAATGTAACCATTGCACTGCTATATCTTCAATGATTCTTAGAGCTGACAGAATTGAATAGAAACTTTATTCTTTACAAGCTCTAGTAGAATCACTCAAAAGTCAACCCATTTCACTCTACCTCAAACTCATTCCTATCAATCTCAAACTCACTTTTCATCCCCTCCACATCATTCCTCTCCACCCAGACCAATCTCACCAATAACAGTGGAGTCTTCTCCTTCACCTCCTCATCCATCATCACCCTTTGTCATTCAAAAGGTTACTTAGTCCATGAGTCAACCTACGAATATGAATTCCATCATTCCAGACATTCTACTTCCATAACCACCATTAACTCCTCCATTACCACCATATTCTGCTCCATTGGCATCACCACCACTATCAGCTCTGATAATAGAAAATTATGGGTGGCCTCCCAACTGTTTGTTACCTATATTCCATCACCATTCAAAGATCTCATGGATTTAGTGTTGGAATTTGTCAGAAGAGGAATAATAATTCCTGAAAGAATTGAGGAAATTCCACCTAAGTGGACCGATGCTACTCCAATAAATCATCCACCTTCCTCCAAAAAGAAAATTGTTGATGAAAATGATGACCATATCTTTCAAATACCTAATCCAATCAGGATGGCAGGGAAAGAGTATGCTACCATGATATCAATCAATTGTCAAGTCTTCAAATTATTTTCTTCTCAGAATATTCATCTACCCAATGAAGACCTTCCATTTCCTGAACTTGAGGATCTTAAATTTCTTCAAAGGATCATCGTTCTTCCATATCCTCCATTCACTCCAAAGAACCACTAAATTCAAATTTGTGATAGAGAGTTCATTCTTCAAAAGTACTCTAAAAAACTCCTTCAAGTACTTCCAATGTCAAAACCTATTAGAAAAGAGTTTTCACTTCCCTCAGGATCACATAACTTCTTTATTCTCCCTAGGGAAGAATTCAACTTCTATAATACTTCCAATTTGAGGAAATTGCTGACAATCTGCCTCTTCCATATCCTCAAATGGATGATCCTTCTATCCAAGATAGGATAAAGCAGATAATGCCTAAACCTTGGAGTCAACATCTTCTACCTTCTTCATTTACTTCAAAAGCCAAAAATCTCAACAAACCACCTCCTTCTACTACCAAATCCAAAAAGCCACTAGCTATCCCAAAACCAAAATTAGTTCCCAAACCAAAACCATCACCTTCTTTCTCACAGCCATCCACTTTCAAACCAAAGAGGAAAGAAAAAATCCTACCTCCTAAGGAACACAAGAAGGCTCCTTATGAGAGAATCACACTGTACCATGAGGAATATAGAGCTTGGTTGAATGCAAACATAGAAGCTCCCTTGAAAGGGCTTCCTCCAGTCTTTCCTAAATTGCTGGATCCAAAATATTTAGAAAAAATTAATATCATTTATGTTCATAGCTGTAGACCCATTGCATGCATGCATGAACCTCCTATAGCAGTTCCAGAACCTCTATTTTTTATCCCTCCTCCTCCACCAAAAGGGCTAGAAAATCCAAGCCCTCTTCATCTTATTTGCACCCCAACCATCTTCTTCTGAACCCAGATCACTCCTTCCACCTCTGCAAGATGTCCTTTTAAAGACATACCAATGAAAACCTAAACCACCAAAATAGATCTGCTATAATTTTTTTCTCTGATGTAATACTTTTTGTATTTTGTCTCATGTATCTACATTGTAACTTTTCAATAGTTCAATATATATATGCATTTCTTTCACATGATTGCAAATGAATTTTAATATTTGTTTTCACCTTTTTGATTATGACAAAAAGGGGAGAAAAATGTATGATATAAAACTTATGTCATAAAATGTGATGCATTGAAAATTTTTGTTGATATTCATAAAATTTCTATAACAAAATATGCATCAATTTAGGGGGAGCCAATCTAAATTAGCCAATTGAAAATTTTCTAAAATATCTGCAAAATAAGTTGCATTAGATCTATGATTAGACAAGTTTTGAAAGGTACACCACTCATTGTTTTATCATCATCAAAAAGGGGGAGAATGTTAAACCATGTTATCTAGCTTGATTTTGATTAACTAAGTATGTTTTGATGATGAGCAAAAGTATGAGTAAAACATTAAGGTACTAACATCTTATTTTCAAGAATGTTGCAGAAAGTTTAAATAATTTAACTTGAGAATAATCTTTATAATGACAAAAAGAAGATATGAAGTAAATGTTTTTTCAAAATTAAGTATATAAATTTCACATATACTTAATTCAAGAAAATAAAATTTCTAAAGTGTTGAAGACATGCTTTGGAGTCGAAAGAAGCAACTTCGGAATCACTTTAACACACTTTGGAAAAGATTGGATTGGTTCAGAAATTTCTCAATGTATCTTTGGAGATCTATCAACACAGTCTCGGAGATAATTGGAACACTTCGAAGAAAATAGTTGAAGCTTCAGAAAACTGACATGATATAGTTCAGAGATGTCTTAATGAGCTTCAGACAAGGAACAATGCAACTTTGGAATTGCTGCAGTTTACTTTAGAAAGAATGCAAATAAACTTTAGAGATAATTAGCAAGCTTCAAACAAGTCAGTGAGAAAAAATAGTAAGCCTCAAAAATGTTCAAGCACACTTTGGAATCCTCTCTGTAAGCTTTGAAAATCATCACAAGCACACTTCAAAAAATACTAAAGCATACTTCGAAGTCTTTTTCAAAGTTTCAAAGATTGTACAATATGCTTCAGAGATAATCAAGATTGCTTCAAACAAGTTACAGTGCCTTTCAAAAATAATCAAGAGAGCTTCAAAATTATCAAGGATGCTTCAGAAAAGCACAAAGAAGCTTCAGACAAGTTGCAACATGCTCCGCAGAAAGCTAAAAAGCTTTAGAGAAGTCATAGATGTTTCAAACAAGTTACAAGACTCTTCGAAAACAACTAGATAGGTTTTGGAAACAATCAGCAATGCATCAGAGTAAACCAACATGCTTCAGAGAACCTAAAGCCAAGGTTTGGAAAAGATTTAGACAATCTTTGGGGAAGTTAACCATGCTTTGAAGATGTTAAACCATGTTTTGGAGATGTTGATCAAGCTTTAGAAATGTTTGTAAAAGACTTCATATTACTTTTCAGAAGGCAATATAAATTTAGAAAATTTGAACTTCTCTCAACAAGTGACTAACGTGACTAAGACGGATAATTATCACTTTGGAAAATATGAAGAAAATAAGTCAGATTATCTAAAATTAGTCAAGACACCAACTGTTCACTCGTCTCTTTGGAACACTTGACATGAAAAGTGAACGTTTGGAAAAGTCAGTGATAGAAGTAGTAGATTGATACTAGAAGGCAGCAAAGTTAGATGTTAGACAAAAGATAAGGCAAAGAAAAATATTTTCAAACATTTGAATGTCTACCAAGATCAGCAACAGAAAAATCTCTCTCAACCTATAAAAGAGAGATTTAGAAGTAAAAGAAGATAACCCGATTGAATATTTTTTGAACTTTGTTGATCACAAGAAGAGCATTCAAAAATCTTCCTCTAAAAGTTCAACTCCAACGATATAATCGAGCCAGTGCTATCAAAGTTCAAATCTCTGGTTGATCAAGAAGTTTGAATCTTTTACTCTTATTGTTTAATCTTTCACTTAAAATTCTGAATTTATGTACAAATCTACCTAAGAGGCATTAATCTGTGCAATTTATTTTTAGTATTTGATAACACAAGCAGAGTGCTTGGTGTTTGTATATAAAGATAAGCAAATAGGGAACTTGCTGAAAAGGTGTAAGTTTGTTGGTGATCTTTGAAAAAATAACCGCTTGTGAAAGTTTCTGGTTAGCTTGGAAAACCAATAAGTTAGTTTGGTGAGCTTGTTGTAAAACTAATGTGTATTTGATCAGGTTAATTAAGGTATTAGTGAAATTGAGCTCATTAGAGAAGACTGATTCAGAGAAGTGGAGTATGAATCCAGGAAGAGCTGAACCACTATAAAAATCTTGTGTTGTTTATTGTGCAATCTATTTTATTTATTCTTGCAGCGCCATAATTATCTGATTTAGGTTGAAAGTTTTAAAAGTTCAATTCACGCCCCCCCTTGAGCTACCATTGCATAAGGGACCAACAGTTCAGCCCAACTACAAGTTGATTCAGGCTTTATTATCAGCAATTTGTGGGTTAGACCAACAGTTCAGCCCAACTACAAGTTGATTCAGGCTTTATTATCAGCAATTTGTGGGTTAAGCACCTTATTTTCAAAACCCCTTTTTAATTGTCAATTTAATTATTGTCTCAAAATCAGATATCTCACTCTTAAACAAACTCTAATAGACTATAATTTGACACTAAATCAATTTTCCCCATATTAATTACACAATCATGTAATTTCCCTAAATTTCACTGTTCATAAAACCATAGCTTAACATAGACCATGAATTCTCTTCCTTAACTAATTTCTAATGATGTTAAGCATGAATAAATCATTTTTCCTATGATTTAATATCCAAAACTCCATCATTTCCTCCCAATAGTTACTATTTATGCAAGCCAAATTCATGAAATTTTATAGGGGAAAAGGGCTTACCTTTTGATTTGAGAATTTCTTCTTACCTTGCACAAGAGTCCACCCTGAATCCCAACAAAATTAAATTTCATCTTCTTCCATTATCCAAATGACTAAACTCCAAGCTTGGGTGTATGCTTGGATGATTCCTTGGCTAAATCATCTTGTTTCCTAGTTAAAATGGCAAAAAATTACGCTAATAGGGGCTAGGGCATGAGGTTTGGGGTGTAGGAGAAGAAATAAAATGGATAGGAATGAAATGGAATGGATTTGGCCTTTAAAAAATTGAATTTTTCTGGTGCTCTACGATACCACTGGACTGATGCCGTGACATCAAAAACCTATGCTGTGGCATCAACTCACTGTCTACCACAAAATGTTTGCCTTGTTGAAATGATGTTGCGACATCAAATTTGGATGCCATGGCATCAAGTTTGGTGCCACAACATCCAATTTTGATTCTGTGGTATCCACCTTGTTGGATGCCCATGTTTGCCCTCTTCTAAAGCTATGCACGTCACACATTTCCTATGTCGTGACATTGACCTACTACCCTCCATTTTTATGTATATTTCTCCAAATTTTGCAAGTTTTCTTTTTCTTCTTTATTTTCTAGTATTTTCTCACATTATTTATCATCAAAGTACACAAGAATATCATCCAAATGCATCAAATTAATTTTGTTAAATTACTACATTCCTCAAATTTAACATAAGTCTCTGCACCTAAAAATTCCAATCGAATACTCGTTGTCCTAAAGTAATCATTTATGGAAAAAGAATTCAAAATTTATCCACTTTTTAACATCCTTAGGCAAATCATAAAGGCAAATCATAATGTGTTCAAATACACAATTACCAAGAATTAACACTCTAGGTGTTACAAGCATCCCTCCTTACAAAAAGTTTTATCCTTAAAAATTTAAATATTAGTTTACAATTCTAGATATCAATTCATGTTTCAATCGCACCACGCTTTTGCTACACACTCTAATATTTAAATTAATGAAAATATACATTATACTAGTCCATTCTCATTGGCATTATCGTTTAACATCACTTTAAGTGCCATATCAGAGTTACAATTATTGATTAGCTCGACTAAAATTGTAAATCAATTATGTAGAAATATGATATTTGTCACCAATTTTTTAATATTTCCCATATTGCAACCCTATATAGTCAATCAATTGGTTTCATGTGTGGTTAAGGGAATGAGTTTTCATGTGTGGTTAAGAGAATGAGTTAAACATGTAGCTTCATACCAATTGAATAAATCATTCTACTAAGAATGTAATTTACTTTAGCTTCACACATTATCAATTTATAAATAGCCTTAACCATTCCAAGAATTCAAGAAAATGTTACATTCACCATCACTATACACACATATGACCTCATAATCATGCAAGTTTATTAATCATCTTATTAATGAAAACATCTTATGTCAATCACAAATAGATAGATATCAATTCATTATTTTCAATCATGGCATTTATAACAAGTCAT
The DNA here is from genome assembly GCA_036873735.1 of Pouteria campechiana. Lineage (NCBI taxonomy): Eukaryota > Viridiplantae > Streptophyta > Magnoliopsida > Ericales > Sapotaceae > Pouteria > Pouteria campechiana. Next base: position 7,338 of record JAYJMB010013966.1, read on the forward strand.
TCAAATAAAATGTTCACAAGGAAAGTCATTCATTGATATATCATCCTTTATCACAACTACTCTTATCATAAAATCTGTCAGAATTACTCAATCATATCATATATTCGCAACTCATAACTAATTCAATCCGATTATCACATAGTATGCCAGTCCTCAACAGACCAAATATTACCAAAGGCCTATTCATCCTTCTTTCATACCGCATTCCACCAAAGGCATTTCCATCCTATTTTATACCTATATCCAATAAGGGTATACACATATCACTACTATGTTGGCAAGGGTATATCCTTATCATTCTTTAGCCTACAAATGGATATCCATTCATGTCACTAATGACTTATGTCGACAAGGGCATGTTCTTACCATTCTCATGCTTATAAAGACATAAAGCCACCAAAGGCATATCCATATCACATGTATATTGATAAGAGTATACTAATATTACAAGTATGCTGGCCAAGGCATTTCCACATCACATATATGCTGATAAGGGCATTTCTATACCATTTTCATACCACCCCATCTAGGTGTTATCTCATACCAACCTATCCTGGCATCCATGCTAAGCCCTAGACCATTTAGACTATCACACCTTTGGCCATACCTCTAGGGCATAATTAATCCAGCCATTCAAGCCATCACACCTTTCGGGCATATCAAATTCGACCATACAGGCTACCCATTTTCTTTTTCAATCTATGATTTATTATCCCTATAACTTTGGCTACAAAAGTTTAGGATTCATGGTAGTATTTTAATTACATCCTATCTTCATTGCATTCCCAAGACTTCAAGTTTCACTCTCTCCATCTACTAAGGGACTCAAGTATATTGTTGCTTTAAACACTACTTTGATAGTTTTTCTAGGCCAATCACTAACTCATTGATTACACAATGATGTTTTTCATGAGCTTACCATCAATTCACTGGTAGACATTACTATATCAACCTTAAGCATATCTATATCACTCATAAAATTGTTTGTCAACATCCTATTTGTATTATTTAAACTTGCTCATATTTATTTCGCATCATTCATTAACAACTATATTGATTCAATCCACATGGCATTTCACATAAATCATTAACATTCCATACTTCATTTCATAGAATCCACTAGCAATCCATTATTAATTCAATATATGAGTAATTCACATCATAATAATGCTATGTAATCAATATACCATCTCTTATTCAATTCCACACATCAGTATACAAAACTATACATATTCAAAATCTACACTTGTCATTTATATCTCATATTAATGTTAACATGTCAATTGAAATTATCATGTTCTAATCATATAATTTCAAATTTCATGACCATATAGTATGTAATCATACCCCAGTGCATACATTTACATTACAAACATATTCATATTCATCACAATTAAACACTTTCTCAATATCATGTAATTTTCATTATTGTCTTAATTCATAATTCAATTCATAAGTTGTATCACCATCATTACTTACTTCAATCCAATTACACATCAATCATGCTTCAAAACATGTTAATTATCATAAATTTTTTATAATATTACATGAAGGCCAAAAATATCTGATCATTGAATCACCTGCATAAAATTTACCAAAATAGTTAGAAATCAAAATTATTATAAGTGCTCCTAACCTCATACTCACTCAAGGCATAAAAATTAATTCCTTAATCATGTACATTTTTAACCTATTCATAATATCCAAACAAACATACACACTCACAAAAAAATCTATCATTCATGCCATAGACAATATATCCAAATACAATTTCATTATTAGTGAAATTATAGAATCCACATTCTCAACTTAGCTTTACTCTAATATTCTCATAACTCCAGAATCAATCAATATAGGAAAATCCATAATAGTTTCTATATCAACATTATCTATCCCTAACAATTTACTTCAACCATAGTCAAATTCTTTGTTTACCAATTTACATGAATGATCTAATTTAGCATTCTTAATTATAACATAAGTACCAATTTATTTAGCAATACTAAACATTGTATCTTTTACAATAATTAAGCATATTATCCAATAGTACTCAATGTTCAATTAGATAATCTCTTGGCAAATTAATCAAATATCTAGCTAAGGGCTTTCACAATCATACTCAAATGGAACTAATATCATGGAGCTAATACAAATAGTATTAATATTTCTGAAGCTATCCAAGTTTAATCGTCTCTACTCACTAGTGTATTTTTAACACCTCTATCTCAGCATGATACCAAATTTTTCAGTCATTCATTGCCTACTACCAACCAATACCATGCTCAAGAGGCTATGAAACAAGTGGACTCATCTACAAACCAAGTGGACATAACCACAACCCAAAGTGGACACAGCCACTAACCAAATGGCACTAGCGATCATCAAAGTGGACTTAGCCACTAACCAAGGGACTGAACTATCTTCCAACTGTAGTGTACTCCGGTTCATCCCTATAATCTTGGCTATGAATGTTATAAGATCTATGACAACATTACCAATGCCATCTATGGTATCCAACTGTCACTGCAACCTAGGGATTGCAAGTTCTCCATCCACAATTTTGAAATAAGTAAAGGAGTCCCATATAATAGCTGATCAGGCCTCTTCACCATCATTGACAACATAATCAAACAAAGCCCTATGATGGGCAGGATCCCAAATATCCAAAGTAGCCATCCCAGTAGGCATACAAACCTCAAATACACAATAATAATATTCTAGCAAGCATTCAAATCTTATATACATATCAATCCAGTTCCAAGTGGGCATTCAAATACAAACATGACCTCAGTCATGCATCCAAGCCTAAATCAAATAATTTATTATCCAAATATTATTCAAATAGACAATCATTCAAATTTCAACCAAATAAACAAATGCCCAATTTTAATTCAATAGCCAATCAAATAACCAAATCTAAACTAACCTCCATGATATCCACATTTTCATGCTATCCTGGCATCCTACAACCTCAAATCATCCTATCATTACACAAACCCAAATGCCTTATGGGCATATCCTATAATTTCACATTTCACGCACATGATGTTTTATCAAGTAGTCCAATAATTTAACTTATAGCTCATATCAACGTTAAATATCAATCAATCATTTCAAAATAAACATTCAAAGTCAATTCCATAGTAATGATATACTAACCAATATCTGAATTCAAACATGCATTCAAACTTTAATCCATGCACATCCTTACTCCAAATATGTACTTGATTCTTAATTACATCATAATTGTATTACAACCAATATCTAAATTCAATCATGTGTCCTAATCCAAGCATACCTCAAATTCTTAATCACTATCAAGATATGTTTCAACTTCTCAATCAATTGGCTAAACTAAAATTCAGACCATATTAAATCATTAATCTAAGTAACTTGGACACATAGTAGCATTTCATCTCAATCTCATAAGAAAATACAAACTTCCATCAATTAAGTTATTAATCAACCTCATTTAATTCAACCATAAACTCAATGTCAATCAATACAATCATATTATAGATGCCACTTCATTTAATAACATGTTTAGAAGTTATTCAGTTATACGTAATCATGCCATTCATCCTAACCAAAATCTATCAAAGAGTCTTCAATTTCCAAGCATACTATTCATTACATAACTCTTTAAATCTTAGGCTAAATACATATTTGAATAAGCAACTATATTGCTATCATATCATATTCAATTAAAACAATCAATGACTAACAAAGTTTACCATTTAAACCAAAGGAATCTAATGATTCCTTAACAATTTAATTAAATAAACTAAAACTAAATTCAATTTCCAGTAGTCATCTCTACATTTCATAATTTCATAATTTTATATTCAAATGTGTTATAAATTAGTTAATAATTTAAACATTCAAATAAGATGCATATAAGCATCATCACTCTTCCTTGCGCTACTCTAATTATTACAATTACATATCATCAACTATGTACATAATCAAGTCATCTTTGTACCATCACAGCATTATCATATTCATTTTATATCAATATCATTTATATACTATCATATCCATTCATATGAATAACATTTCTATTAAAAATTCTAAGTGCCTGTTTTCCCTTACTCATGCCTTCAATGTACAACTAACATTTCTTTAATTTCTACTATTCTTCTATTTTCCCATGAATTTATCAAATTGTACTTGCATGTCATTTTCAGACTATTTTAACAACTATTACCATCATGCTTCTGGGTACATCTCTCATCTTAACTGATACAATCATTGCCATCATGGTTCTGAGCTCATATCTCTACTTAACTTATTACATAAATAAGTTATTGGGCTCTGATACCATCTATAACACCCCGCACCCCCACCCTATTTGTTTTGACCATCCCATGCCATGGCCGATATGGAATGCTACCACTTCCCTTCTCCTTAAGGGAAGTTTTCCTATAATCTCAACATTTCTCTATTTCTAAGGAAAATTCTGCCAAAATTTTGACAGGGTCTACCCTGTATTATATGTGTATAAACCTGTACATGCATTTATAAATCACATGAATTTACATTTAATAATAATAAAACATTAACTTAATCCTAAACTTACCCTAAAGACCAAAACTGCTTGGCCCCATGATCGGAATATATATCTGAATTAATTTACATGTATTTACCTCTATTGACGGTTACATAATGACATGCCAATCATTTTACAATATTATACATTACCAGAATATAATTTTGAATGAATGCACATATATGACATTAAATTTTCAATTTTCAATTTATACAAAACATAATAAGGTTGATGTCTTCCAGCTCCCTTATTTGACCTGTCAGCTAAAAACATATAATAATAGGCATGAGTCCGAGCAACTCAGTAGGTATGCATGATAGAAAATAATAAATAAAATAATAGCATATGATCTACTATATCATAAGCCATGCAGGAAATCCATATTACAATAGTGCCATTCTAGCACAATATATAATCCATATCCTAATCAATATCTTGATCGTACCTTTTAGGCACTTCACTTCTAAGCCACTCTGAGCACATCATAATTATGCCATCCAAGCATCATACATCCAATTATACCATTACTCTATACTTCTCCTATCTATATTATCGTATCTGTGCCATCCAAGCATCATCTATCAATTTATGCTTTACAGACATCCACATGCCTTATCATCTTTTTTTACCATGAAATACTTACCATTCTACTAATAAAACCTTTATTCAATCCTCATATAAAGAATCCTAGGATATTCTCTATCTCAAATAATAATAACAAGTTGTTAAGAAATAACTTTTCTTAATACTTTATGAATCATCTATACATTTCATTCATTTATCGTAAACCAAGATTTAGGGAATTCCAAAATCCCCATATATATATATTATACATGCTCATAAAAACATAAATGCAATTTAGGGAATAATTATCATTTCCTTCTAGCAATGTATATTCAGATTAGAGCCTAATTACTTATTGACAAATCACCATACAGTCCTCAAGCTTCATGCCTTTTCATCCTTCTCAGATCATCCTCTATAGGGCAACAATCCCATTCAATTATAAAAAAAACTTGGCTAATTCATATCAAGATAATAGATTACCCTTTTTACACCTCATTAATCATACAAGGTTATCAAACTTTCATTCATTATTAATTATTTCCCTAGGCACATAAGTTATATAACCTGTACATCTACTTTATGCCCAGTTACTCATATAGCATTTTCACAAAAGTATTTCATCATATAGGTTAACAGCATTAGTTAATTCACAATGATTGAACATTGTTAACAAAGAAAATCCATATCCATTCACATGAAATCACTATGCATATCAAGAAGTTGTTCAGCCCAATTATAAGTCGATTCAGGCTTTATTTTCAACAATTTGATAGTTAAGCACCCTATATTCAAAACCCCTTTTTAATTTTCAATTTAATTATTGTCCCAAAATTAGATATCTCACTCTTAAACAAACTCCAACACACTATAATTTGACATTAAATCAATTTTCCCTATATCAATTACACAACCATGTAATTTTCCCAAATTTCACTATTCATAAAACCCTTGCTTAACATAAACCATGATTTCTCTTACTCAACTAAGTTCTAATGATGGTAAGTATGAATAAATCATTTTTCCTATGATTTAATATCCAAAACCCCATCATTTCCTCCCAATAGTTACTGTTCACGCAAGCCAAATTCGTGAAATTTTATAGGGGAAAAGGCCTCATGTCTTCTTGCCTTACACAAGAGTTTGACCCTAACTCTGCAAGAGTCCACTTTGAATCCTAGAAAAATTGAATTATTCATCTTCTTCCATCATCTAAATGACTAAACCCCAAGCTTGAGTGCATGCTTGGATGATTACTCGGCTAAATCTTCTTGTTTCCTAGTTAAAATGGTAAGAAATTGGGCTAACAGTGTTAGGGCACAAGGTTTGGGGCATAGGAGAAGAAATGAAATGGATAGGAATGAAAATGGAATGGTTTTGGCCTTTAAAAAGTTAAATTTGTTTGGTGGTCTGCTACACCACTGGACCGATGTCGCAACATCAAAAGCCTGTGCTGTGGCATCAACTCACTATGTGCCACAAAATTTTTGCCTTGCTAAAATGATGTTGTGGCATCAAATTTGGATATTGTGGCATCCATTTTGGTATTGTGGCATGCAATTTGGATGTCTTGACATCCACCTTGCTGGATGCCCATGTTTTCCCTCTTCTGAAGCTGTGCTGTAGCATCAACCTATTGCCCTCCATTTTTATGTATCTTTCTCCAATTTTTGCATGTTTCCTTTTTCTTCTTTATTTTCTAGTATTTTCTCACATTATTTATCATCAAAGTACACAAGAATATAATCCAAATGCATAAAAGTAATCATTTAAAAGTTTTTACATTTGGTTAATGGATTGAGGTTGGACATTTGGTTGAGGTTTGAATAACTGTCTATTTGAATAAGGTTTGGATATTTGATTATTTGATTGAGGCTTGCATGCATGACTAAGGTTCATGCTTGTATTTGAATGCCTCTTGGAATATTTGAGAGTTGAATGCCTACTAGAACATGATCAATATGAATTTGGGTTTGGTGCCTGTCGGGATGGTTACTGTGGATATTTCGGATTCTATCCATGACAAGGCTTGTTTGATTATGCCACCTGTAAGGCAAAGAGGCCTAATCAGCCTATTGTGTGGGACTCCTTTGCTTATTTCATAGGTGTGGATGGAGAACCTGTAATCTTTGAGTTGCAATGAAGGTAAAATTTCATGTGATAATGGATTCCGCATCATTAGATCGGAACACACCAAAGTTATAAGATAGTTGAGTCCCTTTAGTTAGTACCTAGGTCCACTTTGATGATGGCTAATGCCATTTGGTTGTGGCTGTGTCTACTTTGCTTATGGCTATGTCCACTTGATTTGTGGCTAAGTTCACTTGGTTTGCAGCCTCCTGAGCATGGTATTGGCTTGTAGCAGGAAATGGATGACTGAAAATTTGGTATGAATGTTGATATAGAGGCACTAGTAATCGACAAATGAGTTGAGTCAATTAGACTTGGGTAGTCTTAGAAATTTGATACTGATTATATTAGCACCAAGATGGTAGTTCCCTTATTATGAAAGCCTTAAGTTGGCTATTTGATTATTTTCCAGAGGTTATCTAGGTAATTTGAACATTGAGTACCATTTGATGGTATGATTGATTGTTGTAAATGATACAACATTTGATATTATTGAATGAATTGGTATTTGCTTTAGAATTAAGAATGCAAAATTGGAAAAAATTATGTATATTGATCAACAAGGAATTATGTTATGGTTGAACTAAATTTTTGTGATTAGATAATGTTAACATGAGAATTTTTATAGCTTTCTCCTATATTGGTTGATTTGGAAGTCATGAAATTATTTGACTAAAGCTAACTTGAGGATGTGATTTTATGTTTATGCTGATAATGAAATTGCATATGGATGTATTGCATATGACATAGGTAATAAATTATTTTTTTAATCATTTATTCCTATAGTCATTAATGAAAGAACGTGGTTAAAGAGATAAATTTCTATGCCTTAGATGATTATGAGATCATGTGTGTTTAAAGTAAATTGAATTTTGATTAATGTAGTAACTGAATAATCAAATAGTTTTGGCCTTTGGAAGATATTATTGAAATTTGATGACAAATAACATGTTTTTAAGACATGATTGATGTGTAATTAGATTGAATAAGGGATGATAGTAATATAAAATATGAACTAAATTATACTTTAAAGCAATAAAAGAATTGCACGATATTGCAAGTTTTGAGGGTGAAATGTTTGGTAAATGTGTATTTGAATACATTATGACTTTTCTATGGATGTTAAAAAGTGGTTAAATTTTGAAAATTTTCCTTAAATGATTACTTTAGGATAACTAGTATTTGATTTGATTTTTTTAAGGGTGTAGAGACTTATGTTAAATTTGAGGAATGTGGTGATCTAACAAAATTAATTTGATGCATTTGAATGATATTATTGTGTATTTTAATGGTAAATAATGTGAGAAAATAATGAAAATGAAGTGGAAAGGGAAAGAAAAATTAAAATAAATAAAAAATTAAAATAAAATAGGGCTAGCGAACTAGCATCATGGTGCCAGAATGGACACTGCAATGTCGATCGATGATGATGGGCTAAGTCACGGGCTTCGACTTCCATGCATCGACGTTGAGATAAGTAGGGGTGTCTAGTTTCTCTTCTTGGATGTTTTGTTTTCTTCCTCTATTCCATTTTCTTCTTCTTCTCCAAGCCTACCCTTTCTATCCTAGCCTTGGATACTCCAAAAACCTTAGGATTTTGCTACAAATCCACCTTGTCTAAATGTGGAACTGATCAAGCATGCCTCTAAGATGGGTTTCTTTGGTTGGAACAAGGATACAACCCATGGTGGGTTTTGATCAATTGAAGTTGCTTTCTTCTTCTATGATCCAATTCATGTAAGAAATTAAGGTAAGTTGGCTTGTTTACCAACTAGATTTTTGTTTTTGGTTAAACTAGGGTTTTTAAAATAGTGTAGAATTTTGGGATTTTCATGGGTTTTATGTTGAATTTGATGGGGAATTTAATCAATATATGATTTGTAACATGTTTGGCATGATTTAGGCATAAGAATTTTTGATTTGGCATTGTTAGGATTTTCATGAATAGTAAATTTTGGAAATTTTGGCGAAAATGATGGATTTGGGTGTTAAAACCATGGGGAAAATGTTTTACTCATGTATTATTGTGTTTTGGGGCTTAATTGAGTATAAAAAATCATAATTATGCATTAACCCCTTTTGTGAATAGTAACCCTAGGGGTAAAATTGGTATTTAACTATGTAAATTGATAAGGGGAGTGATTACAATGATTGTGGCATGATTTGGAATTGACAAAATGTGATTATGCATGATGTATTTGCTATGAATAATCACTTGTGAATAGTAAGCATAGGGGTTTTATGTGAAAACATATTTATGATTGGTTTAATTGAGTTATAAGCATGATGAGTAGTGATTGGGATTGAAAATCCCCTAACCCATGTTGTTAAGGAAATCATAAGCAAATGATGCTTATAGACTATTTGATGAAAGACGTTAATGAGAAATGGTATATAATTGGTTGTGATTTGCTATGAACAAGATGATATTCCAATGTAATAAAGTGTATGAATATGATTAAGGAAGGACATATGCTAGACGATCTTATGATAAGGTTAAATTGACATTAAGCACTTGAAATCCTAGAAGTTGTAATTAGTTACTTGATATGCATTAGCGAAAGTTGTCTTGTAAATGAATGAGATTGTTACTCTATACAAGATGATCTAAGAAGGATGAAAATGCATGGAGCTTAAGGAGTGTATAGTGACTCAATCAAGGTGAGTAGGCTATCTTTCAAATATATATTGTTGAAGGGGATAGTGAATATCCCATATATATGTATATATATGAATGGGGATTTTGGTTATAATAGATGTATACAATAAGGAAATTATTGAGACTAGTTATGTCTCAAACATCTTGTTGCTATTATTTAAGAATAGTGGGATAGAGAATATCCCTAGTGTCATTATGTGGGAATTGAATAAAGGTATGTACTAATGGAATGGTAAGCATTCCATGGTATTGTATTCATTAAAGGATGATAGGGTATGTGGATGCCTGCATGGAATGAATTGATATGTGGTGCCCGAATAGAACAGATATGATAGTATAGATATGAGAAGTCCAGGGTAATGATAGAAGTGGATAAATGGTGTTTGAATGGCACATATGTGATATGCCTAGAGTGGCATAGATGTGATTTATTTATGTCTCGCCAGAATGGCACTGGTTGATATGGATTGCCTGCATGGTACATGATACAGTAAATCATATGATTGTAAACATGTTGTTATTTTATTATTATTTTCTATTATGCCTATTTACTGAGTTTGCTCAGACTCACGCCTATTTATTATACGTTTTGTGCTGACAAGTCAAGCAAGGGAGCTTGAAGATAATGATTTTATTATGCTTTGTAGAAATTACAAATTGAAATTTCTTATATTGTATGTGTATTCATTACAAATTGAAGTCACAAAGTATCAGACTCAGCAAAAATGCATTAGAGCCAAGCAAAGGTATTTTGGAGGGACTAAAGCACTTCTGAGTTTGTGAATGCACTTCAGAGTCATGGGCTTACAAGCTTCAGAGTTAAGTCAATTACTTCAAACTCAATCAAGCTGCTTCAGAGTTACAAACTCAAAGTCTTTGGAGACAGTTAAAGCTCTTTGAAGTAGACAAGGAATTTTGAAGATAATGACATTCTGCCTGCGGAGTTAACAGACTGAAAACTAGTCGGTGAATGCAACTCATTAAAGTCAGAATTAGTCCTTCAGAGTCATGGAACACTTACTTCAGAGACAAACCAGAACTTCGGAGTTAGCAACAATTCTTTCAATGCAAGTTGCTCTCGTTGTGCCACTTCAAAGCCTCCAAAGCACATCTTTGGTGCATCCAAAACAATGGTGAATTTTGCGAGGTGTGTGGAAACTCCATATTCGTTAGAAGCTCAGAGGATCTAAAGTTAATTCATAGCCTCCAAAACATCGCTGAAACTATAACAGTCTTAAATTCAAATGTTTCTTAGCATTTAATGATTCTCAACTACAACAACAGAGAGTTAGAGACCTTAAAGAAAGTTAGAGATCTTAAATATAAAGGGGGTAAAGTGAGATTAAAGAATACAGTGATTTCACATTAAAAAAAAAGAGAGAGCATTTACTAAGTCTTTAAGACTTTTCTTCCATGATTTTAGCTCCACTACAGTTCATTCAAAGAAGCATTCAAAGCTACTCATTCATTCGACAACTTCTGGAGATTTGAATCCTACTACATTTATTGTCATATTATTTGTGTTTATTGCTTTCAAACTTAGTACAAAATTAGTCTGTTAGAGGCATCAATATTTGTACACTTTTATTTCTGCATATCTTTGCAAGTTTGAGAACTTGCATCTATATAGTGAAAGCATGTAGGAAACTTGCTGAATATGTAAAATGTTTTTGGTGGACTTGGAAAATTAGTAAGTTGTTGGTGAGCTTGTAAAACCAAAAAGTGTTAGTAGAACCTGAATTAGTAGAAATGGCTAACTCAGAGAGTGGAGTAGGAACCCAAGTGAAGGGCCAAACCACTATAAAAATACCGGTCTGAGTGCATTGTGTTATCAATCTTTTTTGTAGCTTTGCACTTCAATCTTTATTTGGCCAAAAATCTTAAAGACTCAATTCACCCCCCCCCCCCCCCCTTAAAGTCATCATTTGAATGGGACCAACAATTGGTATCAGAGTAGGCTTCACTAGTTATGCATTACTATTCCAATCATATAACTTATGAAGAGATCTCTATAGCTAGTTTTTTCCACAACACTTCTATTGAAGGTCAATCTACTTCCAGACTTCCACTATTGGATAGTACAAACTATGGATACTGGAAGATGAGAATGAAAATTTTCTTGAGTACTCCAAATTATCAGTTATTAAAAACCATCAAAGATGGTTTGATTGTCCTAAATATCGAAGATAAATATACTATTGAAGACATTCTTGCAATTGAAAAAGATGCTAAAGCAAAGAAATATCCCTTACATCCTTTGAATTTGACATGATATCCTCTTGTGATACTACAAAGGAAATCTGGGACAAACTAGAGGTTGCACATAAAGGCACAAAGCATGTAACAGAAACTAAAATAAATCTTCTTATGCAAGAATATGAAGCTTTTAATATGAAGGAGATAGAGTCTATCGCAGACATGTTTGGAAGGTTAAAAAGATAACAAACGAGCTGAAAAATCTAGAAGAAAAGTATGTAGAGCCCAGAATGGTGAAGAAAATTCTAAGATCTTTATCAAAGCAATGGATTCCCAAAGTAACAGTAATCTAGGAATCAAGAAATCTAGACACAATGAGTCTAGAAGAGCTCATGGGTTCTCTTATGACTCATGAGGTGTTAATGAAGCAAAAAAATACGGAAGAACCAAAGGGCAAGAAATCAATTGCTCTTAAAGCTGAATTAGAAAATAAAGAATCCCAAACTAATGCATCCATAAGTAGAGATAAAGACAAAGAAATGGTAATGATTATGAGAATATTCAAATCCATGCTAAATAAGAAAAATTTGGAAATATTTCAAGGAATAATTTTGGAAGAAATGATAAAAAGAAAGAACCTTTGACCTATTACAATTGTGGAAAACCTGGACACATGAAGTTTGACTGTCTAGAGCCAAACAAGAGACAAAATAATCAGCAAAAAAAGAAGTACAATCCATATTTTGATTTAAGGAGCAATAGCAACACCAACAACAATAATAAAAAAATTAGCAAAAAAATTTAGAAAAAGAAAAAAGCTCTAGTAGCATGAGAAATGCTAAAGAACATTATAAATGAATGTGAGTGTGGGGAAGAAGAACATGATGCTCAAATCAGTCAACTCTGTCCAAATAGAAGTAATCATGATGAACTTCACATGGGAATTAGCTTCATGGCAATCCATGAAGAGTAAGTAAATTCTGATTCTAAAACTCCCAATCATGAAGAAATATTAGAAGAATTATAATCAGATTTTATGACTTTGAAAAAGAAGTATAGAGAGACTAAAAAGGAGCTCAAAAGAATTACAAATGAATGCTCCAAAATAAAGGAAAAAGATTCCAAGTTCAAGAGTAACAATAACACCAATAGCATACTTGAGCAAGTTTTAGCTAAAAACAATGTTTTGAAAAAGATGTTTACTTCCACTTTGTTAAAAATAAAACCAAAGAAAAGAAGTGGATGACAACAACAAAGAAAATTTGATCTTAAACAGACTACAATTTGAGTTTCAAAATTAGTTGCAAATGTAATTAATGCAACCTAAATTTCTTTAGTTAAAATAATGTCACCCAAGAGACAATGGGTACCAAACGTTACCTACAACTAACCCACCTGGACCCATTCCTAAATGGGTGCCAAAAGTTAAGACTTAACTTTATCTATGTAGGTGTGCTTGGGGGCCACAAAGAGCAGCACATATTATATCGATAGTGGTTGCTCAAGGCACTGTGAGAAAGGATTGGGTGATGAAGTTAAATGATGCATTTTAGGCTTACAGAACCACCTTCAAAACTCCAATCAGAATGAGTCCTTATAGACTTGTTTTCAGGAAAGCCTAGCACTTACCAGTTGAGTTGGAGCATAAAGCATATTGAGCAATCAAAAATTTGAATTTGAACTTGCAAAAGGTGAAAGAGTAGAGGAAATTATAGCTCAATGAATTGGAAGAGCTGAGGACCAAAGGATATGAGAATGCAAAGATTTACAAGGAATGGACAAAGAAATGTCATGATGAATTCATTCGCAAATGATGCATTGAGCCTAGAATGGAAGTTTTACTTTATGACTCACATTTGCATTTGTTTCTAGGAACAATACAATCTCGCTGGGTTGGTCCATTCTTAATCAATCAGGTGTTTCCACATGGAGCCGTTGAGCAGAAGAATCTAAAAAATGGAAGCACTTTTGAAAGTTAATGGGCACTGAGTGAAGCAATATGTTAGAAATGACTTGGAATTACCATTAAATGAAGTTTGTAGTCCTGAAAATCCATAAAAAGGGAAGTTGTCTTGCCTAGACATTAAACACAAAGCTTCTTGGGAGGCAACCCAAGCTTTTGACTTTTGCAGTTATTTCAAATGTTTAGGAGTAGTGATGATTTTTCAAGTATTTAATCTGCAATAAGTCACATTTGTTTACTATGATTTAATTGAATTATTAGGATAAGAAATCATATTGTCATTTTATATTTGTTGCACTTACTAAATTATTGTTTTGAAATTGATAGGTTGAGTCATAAATTTGGAATTAGAGAGTCCAACACATGAAGTTTCAAGATAAACAATCCACACATGTGCAAAGGAGAACCAATAATGAATGCAACCATCATGGTAGTGCCACTGGCATTGGGGCCTCCTTAAGCAGCTATGCCTCTCTCTTTCCCCATTTTATTCAACAAGTAATTATTGTTTTGTATGTTGGATAGGTTAAGTTCATGAGTGGTAGAACGTGGGAGCAACTCAAACTAAATTTCAATGGAAGAAAGCAACATTAGAGCAAAAGAAGAGTTAAACAGGGGAAAATGGAACTTAAGGAACATTTGGTTCAATGATTCAATGAAAGGTTTGAAGTTTGCTTTAGAAAGAAGGAAGCAGAATGCACAAATGAAAACAAAAAAATCCAGGTCTTGTTTTAGAATTCCCAAGTTGCTATGTGAAGAACATTGTTTGAAATTTTTGGGGTGTCTAGATTTTTGCAAGCTACAACGTCCTTTTCAAGCTATGACATGAAGTGCAAGATGAGGAAGTGCACTGCATGAAGTGTTCATGTCTAGATTTTTTTATGCTGCATAGTCATTTTCAGGCCATGATGTGATGTGCAAGGTGTGAAGTGCAAGTGTGAAGTGCATCCATCTAGCAAATGGCATGTCGTGGCATCCTTTTCACATTGCATTATGAAGTTTTTTTCCCTTTTAAACCCTATGATGAACCGTTCTTTTTCATTCAAGCCTCTTTACATTCGCATCCCTTTCTCCCTTTTCCTCTAAGACATGCACGTCCCCTTTCCATTCTAAAACCTCCATCCCCCTTTCCATCCTAAAATACCATTCCTTTCCATTCCAAAGCACCCCTTCTCTCTCCATTCCAAGTCACCCACTGTGTGAAGTTCACTTGCTTAAAGTGCAATTATCTAGCAAGAATCACAATGCAACGTGGACTCTCTAAGATGTGATGTCCTTTTGGGATTTGAAGCTAATAGTTCTTGAGCCTTGCCATTTCTATTATGCATTTGATTTTTGAAAACCCTAATCGTTCTCCCCTTTTCTCTCAAACCTTTCCTCCTCCATTGAAGCAATAAACCTTGCAAAGATATGAGGCAAATGTGATTCCTCCCTTACCAACATCATCCCCTCATTCAATTTGTTTACAATGTGCATTCAAGATTCAGCAACCTGCTCTTGTCTTCTCACAATGTGGTTGGGTTCGAAGGATCACACCTAAACCTCTCAAATTCATGTGTCTCTCCAATCTCTTTGCTCCTATTCTTATTTTGTGAAGTTGTTGGAGGATTTCCATAATTTGGGGCAAAGGTTGGTGTGAGGAAGGTAGTGTTCCATATTGCTAGCATGATGTTTGATGAAGTGCTTGAGTAGAATTGTTTGAAATTTCTCTATGAAGATTGTTGTCATTGAAGGTGTGTGAAGAGTGTTTTATGCATTGGAGTGAATTGGATTTATATGTGGAAAGGGAAATTTTCTTCATGCTTGTCAAGTGTTCAATGTTTTGATTGAACCATAGCAAGGGTGAGCAGTGGGTGAAAACTTGGTGCATTTGGAAGTTTATTCTTCAACAATGTTCATGAAGAAAGTTGTGATGATTGTTGTGATAAACTGGTGAAATTGCAAGGATCTTTGTGAACTAGTATTAAAGTGCATTCATTGTGAACTCTAGACATTTGTGGGATTTCCTTTGTGAGAACAGGTTTCTATTCAAATCCAGTTTGAGGCTCTCAGATTGCTGACAGTGTGATTGTTGCTTAAGTGGACATTTTGTTGTGTTGAATTAGATTTTGTACATTGCATTGAAAGACTCAAGGTCCTTGTGAATTGTCACCTTGTTCTCTATTCATTATGCTTCCCAAAAAGAGTACTGCTGCTAGTCCTTCACAAAGGAAGTGTGGTAGAACCTCTAAAGTTAATATTGAGCCCACATTTTTCAATGAGGCAGCAGCTGAGGACTATCGTCGCGCTATTATTTACAGGTCATGCATCCCTGAGTGGGGATTTCATCTTATGTCTGGCAGCATTAGTGAAATGATCCATGACAAAGTATTGGAGAGATTTGCAACACAACCAAGTGTTGTACTAATGCCGGTGATTCGAGAATTTTATGCAAATGCTCAGGAGCAACATAAGGCGGACCCGACGCAATTGAAGGCATTAATGTGGGGTAAGGTGGTGCCTTATATTCACTCCTCCATTAATTAGATCTATGGCTTAGAAGATATTAATGAGGACAACTACTCCACATGGCTGGAGCAAGGGCTAGATATGGAGGTTGTCATCAATATCCTTGCTAAACTAGGAACCCAATGGAAGGGTTAGAATGACAAAGTAAATAGCTTTCCAAGAGGGCAACTCAAAGGGAAAAGTAGAGGTTGGCACTACTTTATCTCTGCCAAGTTGATGCTAACCATTCACTTCTCTAATGTTACAAAGGAGTGGGCACTCATCAACTATGCTATCCAAACAGGGAAGTCTATTGATGTGGGGCAGGTGATTAAACACTCCATCATTTCATGGTTCACAAGAAAGTAGATAGGAGGTCTAAAACACCCTTCCCTTATCTATGGGCTATTTCTTCAGGCTGGCATTCCTATTGTTGCTTTTGAAGAGCTCCAACACCTGCTACATTCCATCACACATAAGATGCTCCGATCTTTTCAGAAACACAATGGTCATCAAGAGGAACCAAGTGCACCTTCTACCCTAAGCTCTTCTCAGTAGAGGCCACCACAACAACCTCCTATTTTAGAGCTCACACTTGTTGATCTACATGATCAAATCATGGAATTGAGGGACTATGTTGATCATAGCGATAAGGAAAGGTTACGGGACCAGCGGGAACAATTTCAATTTGTTGTGGACTACACCAATGCCCTGAATGCTATGGCTCAAGGATCAAGCAAAAGAGTTTTTCCTACTCCACCAACTTATCCACCAGTCTCTCCACCTATTGAAACATCAAACTATGAGTTCAAAGATTAGACCCTAGTGCCTTAGGGAAGTCCTCATTCTCTATTTCTTATATTTAACATTGAGTATAATGTTTCTTTCTAGTTTGGGGGTATTTATTGAGTACTATTTTTGGTGCTTTTTTGTTTTGGTTTGGTTGTGTCCTTTTCAACTACTATATATGTGTGTTTGTTATAGTACTTATGTTATTCATGTTGATTATTTAGGTTTGGTTTTAATGTTTGAATATGGTTGTATTGGTTATATATAAAAAATAATATATGTATATATGTGTGTATATGTGTGTATTTTGTATGTTTTGAGCATCGATCAAGGTCATCATATACAACCAATGACATATATGTGACATTTGACAATGGGTAAGTTGAAAATGATAGAAATCATTATTGTTCGCATGCTTGACTTGAGTTCTTATCTAATTTATTATAGATTCCTTATACACTTGATCACATTCACATAGCTATTTCTTTTGACATTTTAGAATTCTTAGCATCAGTTTAGGAGACTAAGTATGCTTAGTTCAATTTGAATCCTAGAATTCATTGTAACTCTTGTTAAGACAAGAACTAGATGCAATAAAAGAAGAATATGAGTAAAAATTCATTGTCAAAAGGGGGGATCACATCCAATGAATTGAAAATGAAATAAGTTTGGAAGTGTGATAGTAATACAGCCTAAGGATTAAGGGAAGATCACATTCTAAAGAATTGAAAAGAGATAAAAATGAAGAATGTGATAGTAATAGAGCCCATAAGAAGACCAAAAAAATGAATGAGGAAAGTTCAGCATCACATGTGCATCTAATGTAATCTCTCCAAGTTAAATTGTGAATTCACAGGGCTTGCATTGAACATGTACTACTTGGTTGCTTGAATGAATGTAAGAATGAAATGATGTAGATTGAAATGGCTATAATGGTTGCACTTGCACATGGAATCTATGGTGGAGAAGATGAGGCTTAGGTTGGAAGCATAAATATTCATGATATCTAGATATTTTCCTCTTAACCATGTTTACTTTATTGATGTTTTAGACTAATGACCAAGATCGATGTTAGTATGTTCATAGTTAATTCTTGTGCTTTGTTTTGCTCAAGGACAAGCAAATGAATAAGTTTAGGGGTATTCGATAGGTGAATTTCATTCACTTATATCATGCATATTCAAACTTAATTAGTTGTGAATCCTTGATAAATATAAATGAATTTTACATGAATTTATTGATTTCTCTAGGTGGATTGAAGATGGTAAAACAAGAGAAAAACTAAAAGAAAGATGATGCTCAAAGTTGGGAAGGAAGACAACTTGTAAAAGATCAACAAAGGCAGCAATTTGTTGAATAGAAAAATCCATGCCACAGCGTCAACATTTGGCAATGCAAGTTTTTGAGGAGCAGAAGATTTCACATCGTGGCATGGAATTCCACGTTGCAACATCGGTGCCATCTGGATTTTCAACAATTTTTTAGCCTCCTTGTCTCTTGGTTTTTAAGGCAATGAGAGAGGTTTTGGAGAGGGGGGGGGGGGGATTTTTTTTGGCCATTTGTTTAGGGTTAGTTTGAGGATTCTTTTATAGCAGCTTTGAAGGTTTTTCAAGATAAAAGAAGAAGAGTTTTCGAAGAAGCAAGGAGGAAGACGAAGATGGCTTGCATTGTGTTGAGCTTTGTGAAGGGAGTAATTTACTTTTTTAGTATACACTAAATCTACCTTTTTAGGGTGAAGATGTAATCCTTTTTGATACATTTTGTTATATGGGAATGTTGGCTCTTTAATGCAAATCATCTGTTTTCATTCATTAAGTTATTTGCTTTCATTTGGTTTGACATATTGTTTGATCAACAATATTACAAATCACATTGATTATCTAGCATGGTTAAGGCACACACAATATGCAAAACCATGAGCACCATTGAATAAAAAGGATAGGTGGTTATAGTGCATACCTTATGCTAAACCATCCTATTTGATTCATATGTTCTTAAGCTTAATGGGTTCTTACCTCAATTACACTATACACCATAGGTAATTGGAATGAGTGAAAATACTTGATTTAAACTCGCACACCTAATGGTAATAATCTTACATTAGGTAGAATGAATCCAAGTTATGCATTGAATCCAATGTCCGAATAGCAATGAGTATCATTGAGTGGTGAAATCAGATCCTTAGACCTTTGCATTTTGTTGATCTCACCTACATTACCCATAACTATTTAATTTTCATAATTTTATTCAAGTTATCGTTTATGCTTGCTTAGCTTAAATCACATTCCTTTAAGATAGTGATAAGTTAGTAATTAAAACTAATCGAATCATTTTGAATATTCCCTGTGGGATCAACCCTTGCATTGCACACTATATTCTATACATTCGTGCACTCGCTAGGAATTATAATTTGAACCATCAAAATTGTAGAACAAAAACTCCTAAATAAAGAGAAGAGGAAGCTACTGAATAACCACGAGAGGCAAGAAAAAGCACACTTTTCCCTGACAAATCTCAAGCCATTTGTGCCTCTAATCCCTTATCCTCAAAGATTTCAATAGCACAAGATGGATAAGTAGTTCTCTAAATTTTTAGATGTATTTAAAAATTTGCATATTAACATTCCTTTTGCAGATGTCTTAGCATAGATGCCCAGCTATGCAAAATTTTTGAAGGAGATCTTGTCAAACAAAAGGAAGCTGCAAGATTATGAAACTGTGAAGTTGAATGAGGAATGTTTAGCCATCCTGTAAAAAAAACTGGCACAAAAGATGAAAAATCCAAGGAGTTTCACTATCG
The DNA here is from genome assembly GCA_036873735.1 of Pouteria campechiana. NCBI lineage: Eukaryota > Viridiplantae > Streptophyta > Magnoliopsida > Ericales > Sapotaceae > Pouteria > Pouteria campechiana. Next base: position 27,474 of record JAYJMB010013966.1, read on the forward strand.
CTTGCACTATTGGTGATTCTTATTTTGAAAAGGCATTATGCGATTTGGATGCAAATATTAAGTTAATGACTTTTTCTATTTTCAGGAAATTAGGATTGGGAGAGGTCAAAACAATTACAGTATCACTTCAACTTGCTGATCATTTAATCAAACATCCAAGGGGTATTATTGAAGACATAATGGTAACGGTTAATAAGTTCATTTTTCCTGCAAATTTCATAGTTCTTGACATGGAAGAAGATAGAGAGGTACCACATATCTTGGGTTGACCCTTCTGATGGTTCAAATTATAATTCCTCACTGGTGTATGGATGTATAGCAGTACAGTGTGCAATGCAAGGGTCGATCCCACAGAGAACGGTCAAACTGACATAATTAATTTTAGTTACTAAACTAATCTAACTTTAAAAAGAATGTATTTATAACGAAATAGACTTAGAATAATGTTTGGTATAATTTTAGAATTTCTAAAGCTTAATAGAATAAAAGTAAATCAATGGCTAAATATAATGCAGAGAGAATAGCAAGATGCAAAGCGTAGGGATCCAATTTCACCATAAGATGATACCCCTTTGCTAATGGAATGTTGGATTCAATACTTCACTTAGATTCATTCTTTCAAAAGTAAGATTATTACCATTAGGTGTGTAGGTTTAAATCAAGTGTTTTCACTCGTTCTAATTACCCATGGTGTGTAGCATAATTGAGGTGAAAACCCATTAAGTTCAAGAACATAAGAACTAAAATAGTATAGTTTAGCATATGATATCTATCTTAACCGTCTATCTTTCTCATTTAGGGGAGCTCATGGTTTAGCATATGGTGTCTACCTTAACCATGCTTTGATAATTAATCTAACTTATAATATTGGTGATCAAGCAATAAAATAAGTTAAATCATTGCAAACAACATCATGAATGAAACAAGATCATATAGCATTAATAACCAAAAATCCATAAAAAAGAGTATCAAAGAGGGTTACATCTTCACCCTAGAAAAAGATATTTAGTTCATAAGAGAAAATAAAACAACTCCCTTAGACAAGATGATCATAATGAAGAACAATTTCTCTCCTTCTTCTTTCTTACTTGCAATCTCTTCTTCTTCTTCTTTAGGAAATCGGCCTCTAAAATCTCAAAGAGAACTCTCCAAATAGAAGTATGAAGAACCCTTGAAAAACCCTAAATTTTTCCTTAAAACCCCACCTCTATGCAATGTGGAAAAATCCATAAAAATTATTGATTTGCTGCTAGCCCCAGCTTGCTGTCCAGCCACTGGTGCCTGAAGATGCTAGCGTCAGTATCACCAGGTGGGGGCTTGTGGTGTCGGCTAGCTGTCTTGGTTTTGTGTTGATTTTCACTCCTGTTGTAGCTATTTTCTTTTCCATCTTCTAAGTTTCTTCTTTTCCATCCTTTTTCTCTTCTTTTCCATCTTCTAGACACCTAGACAATTTGACAAATAAGCATGAAATTTATCTAAAAGAGACAAGGATTTGCAAATAACTAAGCTTAAACATGTATAATATAAGTGAATGAAATTCACTCATTAAATACCCCCAAACTTACTTATTTGTTCATCCTCAAGCAAAATAGAAACACAAAAACACAAAGGACATAACTATACATAGTAACAATACTCAAACTCACAAAGAACATAATGAACATTGATCTCAGTTATTAATCAAAAACCTCCATAAAATAAGCATAGTTAAGAAAAAATATCAAGATGTCACATATGTCTTTTAATTTTTAACTTGAGCTTTGTCCTTTCCACCTTAGATTCCATGTGTATTGCCAAAATTATAGTCTATTCAATCTACATCTTTTCACACTTACATTCATGTAAACAACTGAGTAATATATATTCAATGCAACCTTGAGAACTTCCAAATTAAACCAAAGAGACTGCTTTTAGATGAGCATTTGATATTTTCGTGGGCTTTATTACTATAACATTCCTCATATTTTTTTATTTTTATTTTTGAATGTGATCCCCCCTATTACTTGGGTTGTATTAATATTACACCCCCAAACTTGTTTTCTTTCTAAATCATAGAGATGTGATCCCCCTATTGCTTGGGCTATATTATTATTATACCTCCCAAACTTGTTTTCTTTCCTATTATTAAAGATGTGATCCCCCCTATAAACAATGAGTTTTTACTCTTGTTTTTCTTTTTTCTCATATAATGCTTGTCTCAACATAGTTACAATGTGTTCTAAAATCAAAATTGAACCATGCATACTTAGTCTCCTAAATCATGCTAAGCATTCAAAGATTTCAAAAGAACTGGCTAATTCACTATGATTAATGTGTATGAGGAATTTGTAGCAAATCAGACTAGGGATCAAGTCAAGCATTGCTGAAATAATGATTTCTGTCCTTTTCAACTTAGTTATTGCAAAATGTCACATACATGTCATTAGTTTTATATGATAACCTGATCAATGTTCAAAACACATAACTCAATCCAAACATAAATATAATCAAATAAAGTATTCAACATACAAATTTAAACATTACACATAAACTACTCACTAGACAAACCAACTAAACATACAGCACATAAACTAAAATAATAGTAACAACCCCCAAACTTAGACAAAGACATCCATAAATGAAAATAAAATGCTAAAACCCCCAAACTAAAATATAACATTATCCTCAATATAGAATAAAGCAATGAAAAATAAGGACTTCTCTGAAATGGGTGGATCACTTGTTTGAGCTATCGCCTTCCACCGAACTCGAATCTTCGTTAGGTACATTAGGAAGAGTTGGTGGAGATGGGAAGATAATGTAGTTGTCACAAATTTTTTTTTTTATGAAACGTCCAATGACAGCTCGCTGTCTCCCCTTGCCTTCTTATGGTTTTCCAGTGCCAGAATGTGGTGCCCTATTGTAGCCTTCAACCTCTCCTTTCCATGTTACTTCATCACCCTATTTGATCTCCTTATTTGAAATCCTTATTTATGCATTTAACCATTTATGAATGACTTTATCATGATATTTCTTGGTTCACTTTTTGTAGATCTTGGTGTTCTCATATGCCTCATTCCTTAGCTCCTCAAGTTCATGAAGCTGAAGTGTCCTTTGCTATCTTGCTATTTCCATATCATAACTCAAATGTCTAATAGCCTAGTAGGTCTTATGCTCCAACTCGTAGGCAAAGGGCAGGCTTTTCCAAAAATAAGTTTGTATGGACTCATTCCAATTAGCATCTTAAAAGTAGTCTTGTATGCCCACAAGGCATCATTCATCTTCTTCCTTGAATTGTTTACAGTCCTTTCCACAATTACTTTTATTTGTCTATTACTAACTTTTACCTGCCCCAACATTTGTGGATGATAAGGTGTTCCAACCTTATGAGTGATGTTGTACTTTTTTAACAGAGTTGCAAAAACCTTATTGCAGAAATGAGTTCCTTTATTGTTAATGATAGCTCTTGGAGTGCCAAACTTGGAAAAAATCCTGTCTTTCAAAAATCTTAACATAGCATCATTAGTCTTAGTGGCTATAGCTTGAATCTACTTGGACACATAATCTACGACAAGCAAGATATACTAGTTCCCATTGGAAGGTGGGAATAGACCCATGAAATCAATACCCCATACATCAAAAAGTTCAATGACAAGGTTACTTGTAAGTGGCATCTCATCCCACTTTCCAACGTTTCTTGTCCTTTGCATCTATCTCACATAGCACAAAAAGCATGAGCATACTTAAAAATTGTTGGCCAATAAAATCTAGATTTAAAGACTTTGAGAATAGTTTTCTTCCCTCTAAAATGCCCTCCAAAACTAAATGTGTGGCAATGTCTCAGAAGGCTCTATTGCTCATCTTTCAGAATGCAACACTTAATGATTTTGTTTGGGCATATTTTGAACAGGACCAGGTCATCCCAAAAATAATGCCTTGCAACAGAGAATTAAAAATTCCTTTAACCAAGTAATTTACTATATCAATGTATCAAGATTCCCTCTCCTTCATAGAATATAATTGCTTATTAGGAAAGATTCCATTGATAGGAATGCTTTCCTTTACTCTTTCTTACTCAAAATCAGTTCCTTCCACCAATCCAGACAGATGATCAACTAGCACATTCTCACAACCCTTCTTGTCCTTGATTATCAGATCAAACTCTTGTAACAATAAAATCCACTTGATCAACCTAGGCTTGGCATCTTTCTTTGTTAACAAATATCTCAGTGCAACATGATTTGAATAAAGAATTAACTTTGAAGAAATCAAGTAAGAACAAAATTTTTCTAAAGCAAACATAATAGCAACCAATTCTATTTTAGTGGTAGAATAGTTCAATTGTGCTTCATTTATAGTCCTATTTGCATACTAAATAATATGAGGTAACTTATCTACTCTCTGTCCTAAGATAGCACCAATGATAATGTTTGATGCATACACATGAGTTCAAATGGAAGAGACCAATCAGAAACTGCTAGAATAGGAGTCAATGCAAAATTTTCTTTTAAAGTATTGAAGCTGACAAGGCACTCCTCATCAAAATAGAAAGTTACATCCTTAGCCAACAGGTTACAAAGTGGTATAGAAATTTTTGAGAAATCTTTAATAAACCGTCAGTAAAAACCTACATGACCAAGAAAGCTTCTAACTCTCTTGATTGAAATTTGTGGTGGTAACTTTGCAATCAATTCAATTTTTGCCTTATATACCTCAATACCTTTACTAGAAATAATATGCCTAAGCATAATTCCCTGCTTTACTAAAAAGGGAAACTTTTCCTAACTTAGTGTCAAATTCATTTCTATACAGCTTGTAAGCACCAAACTTAAGTTATGAAGGCAGTCATTAAATGAATCTCCAAAAATAGAAAAATCATCCATAAAGACCTCAATAAACTTTTCAATCATGTCAGAAATGATGAACATCATACACCTTTGAAAATTAGTAGGGGCATTGCACATACCAAACAACATCCTCCAATATGCAAAAGTTTCGAATGGGCAGGTAAAAGTGGTTTTCTTGAGGTATTTTGGGGCAATTGAAACTTGATTATAACCTGAAAAACCATCCAGAAAGTAGGAATAAGCATGACCTGTCAACCTCGCAAGCATCTAATTAATAAAAGGAAGGGAAAAGTGATCCTTTCTTGTGGCTGCATTGAGTCTCCTATAGTCAATGCACATCCGCCACCCTGTAGTCATATGCATTGGCACCAATTCATCATTGTCATTTTTTACAATAGAAATACCAGACTTCTTTGTCAGCACATGCATTGGACTTATCCATTTGTTGTTAGAGATTGGATAGATAACACCTTTATACAATAATTTGATCACCTTTGCTCTCACAGCTTCCTTCATATGTGGCGTAAGTTTCTTCTAAGCTTCTTTGGAAGTCTTTGCATCATATTCCAACAAAATTTTGTGCATGCACACAATGGGGCTAAGTCCCTTGATGTCTAATAAGGTCCACCTTGTATCCCTTTTATGCTCTTTCAACACATTCATCAACTTAATTTCTTCATCAACAGACAAGTCAGAAGCAATAATCACTGAAAAAGTATTATTTTCACCTAAAAATACATATTTTCAGTTTTGAGGAAATTACTTCAATTCTAGTTGGGGTGATGTAAAAGATGGTTGTTCCACTTCTAGGTTCACATGTGACACCCCTTCATTGGATCCTTCTACTTCTCTGACTTGCTCTGCTCTATCAAGTTCATCTTTCAAATTCATCATCTCTTCATTCTCCTCCAGTCCATCTACAGCGTGCACCAACTTTAGCTTATTAGTTTTCTCCTCCTACATAAAAGTTGATAAAATAAGTGAGTCTTATTCATCAACTTAAAAACACCCACTAGGATGTGAATGTAATGACAAAGAATTATAAACAGAAAATTCCAAAGTTTCATCGAAGATAATCATCTTTAACTTTCAATTGTGCACATCTATGATTGTCTTAGTGGTTGCCATGAAAGAGCATCCTAGAAGAATGGCACTTTTCTTTGTAGTATCATTTGTCTTTCCATGTTAAGCACAACAAAATCTGCAAGAATAATCAGTTTACCAATTTGCATAAGAATGTCCTCTACAATGCCTCTAGGATATTTAACTGATCTATCTACAAGCTATAGAGACATTATAGTGGATTTTAAATCTCCTAATCCTAATTCCATATAAATAGAATAAGGCATCAAATTAATCCTTGCACCTAAGTCTAGCATTGCTTTTCCTTGTTTATCCCGCTAACAGTGATTGAAGTATTAGAACTATTTGGATCCTTGAGTTTTTGGGGAAGGTTTGTCTGTAAAACTATATTGGCTACCTTTGAAACTAGAACTCTCTCATGTGGCTCATACTTACACTTCCTGGTGTTTAATTCTTTCAGAAAATTAGCTTAATTAGGCATATTCTTTATCATATCAAGGAAAGGCAAATTGACATTAACTTTGGAAAGGATATCATAAATTTCAAAAAAATAATTTATCAAATTTACTTTGCTTCAGCCTTCCTAGAAATGGGATAGGAGGATCATATGATGGGGGTGCTTTTAGTTGACAAGAGGGTCAAATACTAGAAACACTACCTTCTTTAAGTGCTCTTCCTCAGTCTTTTTCTTGCCTCTCTCCATTCTTGCCAAAATAATTGAACTATCAATATCTTCTCCAATGTTATTATCAATTACCTTTCCACTTCTTAGTATTGTTATTGCTTTTGCCTACTCAGCAAGCTAGGCAACTTCCCAACTATGTGGCTCTATGCTGCTTCTGCAATTTCTCCTAACTGAGTTTCCATCTTTTTCATGGGTGCCTCCAGGTTAGGTTATGAAATCTGGAATCAATGTTTTAGAATTTGTTTGCATGATTCTGGAACTCAGTTTGTGTTGCTTGCATGAAACTTTGCATGGTTTCTTCAAGCGTAGGCTTTTTCGGTTGAGGTTGAAATGAAGTTTCAACTTGATTCTAATTTCTTTCATTATTCCAAGAGAAGTTAGCATGGTTTCTCCAACTAGGATTGTAAGTGTTTGAGTAAGGGTCATTTGGTGGCCTCTGGTTGTAGAAGTTCATTGCATTAGCTTGCTTAGCATCACCTGCAAAATATTCATTTGAAGGGCAGACATTAGGTGAATATCATGAATTACCATAAAGAGAACAAATCTCTATTGGAGCAAGTTATGGTTGCTTCAATTGTACCATCATAGAGCACATAACATTCATCTACTTAGCCATCTTTGACATTCACATTAATAGATTAGAATTAGAATTCCCTTCATAAAGTCCCTTAGACCTACCTCTTATACTTTTCTAATGAGAATTTGCTCCCAACATCTCATATAGCTCATAAGTTTCCTCGAGAGTCTTCTCTCCCATGGCTCCACCTGCAACATTTTCAACTATAGCTTGGCATGGTTGTGTTAATCCATCATGGAGAAATTAGTTAAGCAATTCAAGTGGATATCTATGATGAGGGCACTGAACCAAAATTGCTATAAACCTTTCCCATGCCTCATGGAAAGCTTCGCCATCCAATTGAGAGAAGGTAACTATTTTGCTTCTTAATTTAGCAGTTTTAACATGAGAGTAAAATTTTTCAATGAACTTATTATAAACTACTTCCCTAATTTGTCAATGAGCTAGGGGCTATTATCATGAATCATGTCTTGGCTGCATCCTTCAGAGTGTATGAAAAATATCTCATACGTAACTAATCTTCTATTAGTCCTTGTAATGGAAATGTTTGAATGGTTGCATATAAATCATGCATGAAAGTCAATGGATCCTCTGAGCCACTCAGTTCTCCACATTATCATCCATGTTTACTTCTCATTTGCTTAAAATCTTTATGTCAATTTCCACTCTCTTAACCTGATTATTTAATGGAAATAGAGCAGGATTAGAGATCTTCTTCTGTGCATTCACAATATTGCAATGGAAAGAAGGAAACAATTAAAAATAATCTTATATACAACTATATATAAAATTAAAAAAAAAGAATTTAACTAATCTTAATCAAATCAGTTTAGAACTATTATCTAGCAATGATGCCAAAAACTTGGTGGTTCAAATTATAATTCCTCACAAATGTACAAAAGTATAGCAGTATAGTGTGCAATGCGAGGGTTGATCCCACAGAGAATGATCAAACTGACTTAATTAATTTTAGTCACTGAACTAACCTAACCTTAAAAAGAATGTATTTATAACTAAATAGACTTGGAATAATGTTTGGTATAATTTTAGAATTTCAAAAACTTAATAGAATAAAAGTAAATCAATGGCTAAATATAGTGTAAAGAGATTAGCAAGATGCAAAAGTCTAAGGATCTGATTTCACCACAAGATGATACCCCTTTGCAAATGGAATGTTGGATTCAATACCTCACTTGAGTTCATTCTTTCAAAAGTAAGATTATTACTATTAGGTGCGTAGGTTTAAATTAAGTATTTTCACTCATTACAATTACCTATGGCATGTAGCGTAATTGTGAAATGCGAAAAAAATCACAAAATTACTGATCTGCCACTAGCACAGGCAACACCAACTTGTTGTGCGGCTACTGGTGGCTGAAAATGCTAGTGCTGGCAATGCCAAGTTGGAGCCGACGATGCCAGCTGGCTGTCTTGGTTTTATGTGGATTTTTCACTCCTTTTGTAATTGTTTTCTTTTCCATCTTCTAAGCTTGTTCTTTTCCATCTTCAAGACACCTAGAAAATCTAATAAACAAGCATTAAATTCATCTAAAAGAGACAAAGATTTCCAAATAACTAAGCTTAAACATATATAATATAAGTGAATGAAATTCACTCATCACCTTCCTAGAAATAGGAAAAATTCTTATTGATGTTCAATCAGAAAAATTAATTCTTAGAGTCTAAGATGATCAAGTCACCTTTAACATTTTTGAAGCGATGAAATATTCTTTGGATGATAATTCTTATTTTGTAGTTGAATCTATTGACAAGTTGGTGAACAAAGTTTTTCAGGAAAGTGTTGTTAAAAATCTACTTCAAGCATGCTTGTCTCAACCAAGCAACAAAGAAACTGATAGAGACGATGTAGAGGATTGTAAAACATTTATGGAGGCAAACCTACTTTACTCAAAGCAACAGTCACCAAGATTTGAGGAACCAAGACAAATCAATACAAAGCTTAAGCTATTTTTTGAATAGCCTCCTATTCTTGAACTCAAACCTTTACCTTCTCATTTAAAATATGCTTACTTAGATGAAGTTTCTTCTCTGTCGATGATTATTTCTTCTTCTTTGACAGATATGACAAAGGAGAAACTACTAAGAGTATTGAGGGAGCATAAGGGTGCAATTGGATGAAAAATTGGAGACATCAAAGGAATCAGTCCTTCACTTTGCATACATAAAATTCTAAATGGGGGAGCAATACAAACCCACCATGCAACACCAGAGGCATTTGAACCCAAAGACACAAGAAGTGGTGAAAGCAGAAGTGATCAATCTACTTGATGCAGGAGTCATCTATCCTATTTCTGACAGTCCATGGGTGAGCCTTATGCAAGTTGTACCAAAGAGGAGAGGTATGACTGTTCAGAAAAATGACAATAATGAATTGATTCCAACTAGAATAGTTATTGGATGGTGTGTGCAGATTGATTATAGAAAATTAAATGATGTCACTAGAAAAGATCACTTTCCTTTTCCATTTATTGATCAGATGTTGGAAAGACTTGCAAGACATGAATTCTATTTCTTTGTGGATGGTTACTTAGGTTATAATTAGATTCCTATTACACCAGAAGATCAAGAGAAAACTATATTCACTTATCCATGTGGTACTTTTGCTTTTCGAAGAATGCTCTTTGGTCTTTGCAATGCACCAACCACTTTTCAAAGATGTATGAAGGCCATTTTTTCTGATATTGTTAAGGAATACATTGAGATTTTCATGGATGATTTTTTTATTTTTGGCTCATTATTTGATTCAAGTTTGCATAATTTGGCTTTATTGTTCAAAGATGTGAGCAAACTAGCCTTATTCTTAATTGAAAGAAGTGTCATTTTATGGTGCAGGAAGGGATAGTGCTTAGACACAAGATTTCAAAAAAAAGAATAGAAGTTGATCCTGCTAGAGTGAAGTTCATTGACAAAATTGCCTCCACCCACATCTATTAAACTTGTTAGAGGATTTTTGGGGCATGCAGGATTTTATAGGCAATTTATCAAGGAATTTTAAAAAATTGCTAAACCCCACTCTAACTCTTAGTTAAGGATGCATCATTTAACTTTTTAGATGATTGCTTACTAGCCTTTAATACTTTGAAGGAGAAATTAGTTTCAGCACCAATCATGGCAGCACCAAAGTGGGATCTACCTTTTGAGCTAATGTGTGATACAAGTGACATTGCCATAGGAGCTGTCTTGGGACAATGAAAAGGGAGAAAGTTTCAAACCATTTACTATGCTAGTAGGACTTTATCAAGAGCTCAATTGAATTACTCAACAATAGAAAAAAAACTTTTGGCAGAAGCTTTTGCTTTTGATAAATTTCATTCTTACTTGATTGGTTCAAATATTTTGACCATTTAGCTTTGAATATTTGCTTGCAAAGAAAGAAGCAAAGCCTAGATTGATTAGGTGGATTTTTTTGTTGTAGGAATTCAATTTGGAAATCAAGGATAAGAAGGGAACTAAGAATCTAGTTGTAGATCACTTGTTCAAAATTACAACTGCAAAAGAGGAGGAAATTCCAATTCAACAAGAATTCCCAAATGAGCATATATTTCATGTCAACTCCATATAAATATCATGTTCTGCTAGTTTTGTAAATTACTTGGCAAGTAAAGTTCTACCCCTTGACATGTCATATCAACAAAAGAAAAAATTCTTTTCTGATGTTAAACATTATCTTTGGGAGGAAACCTTTTTGTTTAAAAATGGTGCAGACTAGGTGATAAGGAGATGTATACTAGAGGATGAGATGGTAGGTATTTTACAATATTGTCATATGGAGAGGCAGGTGGGCATTTCATTTCCACCAAAATCGCAGCTAAGGTTTTGCAATTTGGTTTTTATTGGCCAATAATTTTATTTCACGTGATAGATGTTAGAGAGCGGAAAATATCTCTAGAAGAAATGAGATGCCTATAAACAACATTCTTGCTTATGAATTATTTAATGTTTAGGGTATTGATTTCATGGGACCGTTTTCCTCTTCTTTTGGTGATAAGTATATTTTGGTAGCTGTTGAGTATGTGTCTAAATGGGTAGAAGCTGCAGCAATGACAACATATGATCAAATTCTTAAAGAAAAACATTTTTACCAAATTTGGCACTCCTAGAGCAATCATCAGTGATGGGCAAACACATTTTTGTAATCAATAGTTTAATGAACTTTTCCATAAATATGTAGTCGCCCATAAGATTGTAGCCCCTTGTCATCCTTAGACTAGTGGACAAGTAAAAGTTTCAAATAGGGAAATCAAAAGAATTTTGGAGAAAACTATGAATACTATTCAAAACACCCATTGGATGTCTCCTTTTAGGCTAGTGTTTGGAAAGGCTTGTCATTTACTTGTGGAATTAGAACATAGAGCATATTGGGCACTAAAATTTTTGAATTTTAACAGGCAACTTATTGGAGAAGAAAGATTGCTACAGTTGAATGAGATGAATGAACTTCGCAATGAGGATTTTGAGATTACCAAGCTATACAAAGTACGTAAAAAAAGATGGCATGACAAGCATATTCTAAGAAGAGAGTTTGAAATTATTCAAAAAGTGTTATTTTATAACTCTTGCCTTAGACTATTTCCTGGTAAGTTAAGGTCCAGATGGTTAGGTCCTTTCACTATCACTAGGATACTGTCATATGGGACAATTGAAGTTTATCATGACACTAAAGGAACATTTAAAGTGAATGGTTAGTATCTGAAGACATACTTTGAAGGAATATTTGACAAGTAGAAGTTCGCATTAGACCTGAAAGAACCAACTTAAAGAAAGAGACAGTCAAGCTGAAGACTATAAATTTGAACTACTTCTTCATCCTTTCTCTTTTAGGATTTTTACTCTAACTTAGTTTTGCTTTATTTTTCTTTTTGTTTAGATTTTCAAATAGCAATAGATCTTTCTAAACTTTCTTTGTTTTCTTCGCATTTAGCTTAGTTGTTTGTTTTGTTTTCTCTATTAGTATAGAGATTTTTTAGTTGTGGTTTGATTCTTCTATTGTAGAACTAAGAAATCTGATTTCAAATTGAACATGGAAGTTTTATGAGATTACAGATTATGTGCCAAGTATTAAAATTATTAGAAATTTGCAAAGAATGCCAATAAATTTCAAAAGAAGAGGATTAGAATACTTCATTCAGGGAAGCCCTTAAACTTAAACTTCTTTCATTATTTCACATTGAGGACAATGTTTGATTTAAGTTGGGGGGATATTTGGGGAGTTACATTTAGATTTACATTTAGATTTTAGATTTGTATTTAGTTTTGGAAAACTTTTTCAAATTTGGCATAATTTTTTCTTATGAGCTTCTCTTTTGATAACTTAGTTAAAGAAATCCAAGAGCAACTTTGCTACAATTTTGAAAGAATGGGATGGATTCTCTTTTAATAATCAAGTGAAATATGCTAAGTTTTTTATTACCATTGCAAATGATTAAGAAAGAAGGATAGGTACTACATTGTGATTTACTAAGTCTTGTGATTAGTCCTTTTTCATGAATGATAAAAATTTCATTAAGTACATAATGTTATAATCATGAGAAGTGTATGTGGATTAGTGATGATGTTGTGAATTCAATGCTAGAACTTGTTTGATTATCCTTTAAAGTAAAATTGTAGATAACATGCTTACTTGGAAGTGATTTAGGTATTCTTTGATTAGTTTAAGCCTTTCAAACTAACCCACTATCACAATCACTAGCATCCCCATTGAGATTTAATGAAAGAATGATATATGCAAAGCATGTGAAAGACCGTCATTTGACTTTTCTTTCTTTAGCCTCATCATTAGAACCTTTTCAGCCTGAAAAATCATGATTGACCTATTAAGAGATATATTCTAAACACATGATTGCAGAGAGGTAAATAAGTGGATAAGAAGATAAGTTTGGGGGAGTTAAAGAGAAGAATGCTAAAAGAAGAAGAAAAAAGACAAAAGGAAAGAAATCAATAAGGATTTATCCTTCAATTTGCGGGATCATATCTCCATGAACTCAATAGAAAATAAGTTTAGAGATGTAGTAATAATACAACCCATAGTTGGGGGGGTTACATCCTAATGAATGTAAAAGAAACTAAGTTTGGGGGTATGACAGTAATACAGCCCATAAAAAAAATAGAACCTCAAACAAAAAGTCAAGAAAGTGAATATTCATGTAAAAATTCAGAAATGATCTCTTACTTTGTGAATCTTTATTCACTTTCTTATTAGTTAAACCCAAGGCTCCATTACAAACTTAACAAAGACCTATTGATCCAATTGACAAAATTATCTATATTAGTGGAGAGGGATTATGAAAAGCAAGCTTATGTGGTGTTTTGTGAAGATCATGAAAATCACTAGTCTGCACATTGTTAACTAAAAAAACATGCATGTAGCATGAGATTGACAGTGCACACACAAATTTTCACTTCATGACAGGATTCATGAAGCATGGGTTTCATGAGATTACCTAGCAAGTATCTTGAGTGAATTCTGAAATACATGCACATGTGTTGTCTGGCATGTTACTGGTTGTTTGAGAGAGGTTTTCCTAACTAATTCATGAGTTTATATTGTTATTTTGCTCGAAGATGATCAAAAGCTAAGTCTGGGGGTATTTGATAAGCTCATAATATATCATATTTTTATATCTAAATTCACATGTTTAAGATCATCTTTTAATGTGTTTTTAGTGATTTATATGGACATTTAAGTGAATATTACACTTAATAGATTTTGTTTTATTATAAACATAAAAATCTGTAAAATGAAACTAAAGATTACAAAATATGGGATTGATGGAGGTAGATTTGAAAAATGTGTTCAACATGAAATTTTATCCTTTGTTCTTAGCTTTGCAACACATTAAGAATCATATGATTCTAAGTTTATATAAGAAATTTATGGCTAAAATAGTGCAACTATCGCTAGAGCTTCACATTCGTCTACTAATTCGTTTGACAAAAGGTATCACTTTGAAGCCCCATAACTTATAGAATATGGATGATTAAAAACAAAAGTAATCACATGAAAGTTGTATCCCCTAAGATTATCTATCCAATACAAAATGAATCATACAAATCTAAGTTCTTTCAAAAAATTTATGATCAAAATACTGAAATATCTCCAGAACTACTTTGTCCATAGAAAGTAGAGATTCGTATATAGTAAGTAAAACTTTGTATGAGACAAAGTAGATTTTTTTTGTAGCAAGGATACTTTGTTTATAAACTAACCTGAGATGAAGCAGATTTATCTAAGACAAAGTAGATTCATTTGTATCAAGGCTACCTTGTCTATATATTTGTTTGAGATAAATTTTACAATGCAGAAACTTCAAAAAATTTAGAAAATAATTTTAGGACAAAATAAAAGTGTGATATATGGAAATTTCAGATATAATGAACTTTCTTTTAAATTCCAAATTGTTATTTCAGAAATCAATAATGTGTTTAAAGCATTTTTAGTAGTTGGGTGCCAAATAACCAGCTATTGGAGTTATCTTTGGAAGTTAATTTTTTTGCATAAGTGTTGCTGCAATCTCTAAAAGTCAGAGACATCAAATAGAAGGTTGATTTGTAGGCTTAGGAGTGTTACAATTTTTAGAAGTCATCTTTGGAAACTAAGACGTACAACAACTTAGCTTATTGTGGAAGATAGAGTTATTCTTAGAAGCATATCTTTGTGCATAAAGGAATTGCAATTCATAGAGGAGTTCTACTAAAACGTTACTACTTAGATTATTTAAAGACATCCAGAATAGAGTTTAAAGGAGATGAACATAGTTCAGCATAGAGAGTTGGACAAGCAGAAGAGTTTAGAGCAAGAGATCATTGGAGAAAGATGCTACAACTTTAATATTCTGTTTTTCTTTCTAGTTAATCTTTTGTTTTTAAATCAACATTAAAACTTGGATTATGATGATGTTTATCAATTACTCAATTGGTTTTAATTCAAACATGATATTCTAAATTTATTTTATCTAGGGTTAAATGAATCCTAGTGATGAAGCTTATATTAATGTTTAATTTTTGAGTTAAATTATCTTCTTCCTCGTTATTTCTTCTTTTCTAAGCTTAATGCATGTAGGTGCTTAACTATCATGTGCATGATCTAAGATTCTTAATTTATACTCAAGAGAGGTGAATTAGGAGTAGACTTTTTAATTGAAGAACATATGATGCAACGAAGTCTAGAGATAGCTATTGTACATGTGCAATTTGTGTGAGTATGACCTTGCGAGAGCATATATTATACTTAGAAGCTAAAGCTAAATGGGTTTATTTATTTGGATTTGCATGGAGACATAGTAAATCACTTCAATAGGTACACCTATCATAACACTTTAGGAAGGGTGGTAGATACTTTTAGTGCATCTGATTGACAATGAGAGGAATAATAATTTACTCAATGCAATTCATTAATACAAGTGGATTTGCTAGGTGAAGTTGAATCCCTAGATATTTCATCCATTAATCTTTTGTATTTTCCTTTTGTGATTTTTCAACTTCATTGTTTTGTTTAGATTTAGTTTTTATAACAATTGTAGCAATGCACTTAATCCAATCATATTAATTTGATACTTGTTTGATTGACAATGAGAGGAATGATAATTTACTCAATGCAATTCATTAATACAAGTAGATTTGCTAGGTGAAGTTGAATCCCTAGATATTTCATCCATTGATCTTTCATATTTTCCTTTTGTGATTTGTCAACTTCATTGTTTTGTTTAGATTTAGTTTTTATAACAATTGTCGCAATGCACTTAATCCAATCATATTGATTTGATATAAGTTTGGTACTTAGTATATAACAATATACTTTCTTGTGGGAACAATACTCAACTCACCTATTCTATATTACTTGTGATCGTGTATACTTGCACGAGAGCCAAAAAGCTACAAGTACCTTATTGCAAAAGTGAGTAGCTCTATCACTAATGGTTGCTCTTGGACTGCCAAACCTGGTAAAAATCCTGTCTTTCAAAAATTTCAGCACAATATTAGCATCATTATTTCTAGTTTCAATTGCCTTTATCCACTTAGATACATAATCAATAGCAAGTAGAATGTACATGTTCCCATTAAATTATGGGAATGGGCCCACAAAATCAATGCCCCGTACATCAAATAATTCGACAAAAAGATTACCTATGAGTGGCAATTCAACTCTTTTGCCAATATTACCTATTCTCTAGCACCTATCACACTTTGTACAAAATGCATGAGCATCCTTGAAAATAGTTAGCTAGTAAAAACTAGATTGAAAAACCTTAAGAGCTGTCTTCTTTCCTCCAAAATGCCCTTCACGGCTGAATGTGTGGCAATGACTCAAAATGCTTTGTTGTTCATTCTTAGGTACACAAAGTCTAATGATTTGATCTGGACAAAGTTTGAACAAAATTGGATCATCCCAAAAATATAATTTTGATAACGACACCAATCATTTCCTTCCCTGTGAATTTAGATTTGGCTAAAAAACTTATTTAACCAAATAGTTAACAATGTCAACATACCAAGGTTCTCTTCCTTGAATAGAAAATAATTTTTTATTTGGAAAAATCTCATTGATGGGAGTGTTCTCTTTTTCTTTCTCTTGCTTTAAATTAGTCCCTTCCACCAACCTAGATAGATAACTAGCTTACCTTTCTTATCTTTTATTATTAGGTGAAACTATTATAGTAATAAGATCCATTTGATCAACCTAGTCTTGGCATCTTTCTTAGTTAGTAAATATTTCAATGCAACATGACTAGAATAGACAATTATCTTAGAACCAATCATATATGAGTAAAACTTTTTCAACACAAACATAATAAGCAATTCTTTTTCTTTGGTGGAATAATTCAATTATGTTTCATTCAAGGATCTGCTCTCATAATGAATCACATGAGACAATTTATCTATTCTTTATCCTAAAATAGCACCAATAGTAAAGTTAGATGCATCACATATAGTCTCAAAAGGATGCAGTCAATCAGAAACTGCTAAAATTAGAGCAAAATTCAATTTTTCTTTCAAGTTATTAAAGGCAACAAGGCACTCATCATCAAACTAGAAAGTCACATCTTTAGCCAATAGGTTACATAGTGGTCTAGAATTTTTTTAAAAGTTCTTTATGAACCATCTATAAAAACCTACAAGATCAAGAAAACTTCTCACTCCGTTGACTAAGGTTGGGGTAGTAACTTGGCAATCACCTCAATTTTTGCCTTTTTCACTTCAATGCCTTTGCTAGAAATAATATATCCTAGCACAATTGCCTACTTAACTAAGAAATGACACTTCTCCCAGCTTAATGTCAAGTTAATTTCAATGCACCTTTTAAGTACCAATTTCAAGTTATAAAGGCAATCATTGAATGAATCACCAAAGATAGAAAAATCATCCATGAGTACCTTAATAAACATTTCAATCATATCAAAAAAAAAATAGACATCATACACCTTTGAAAAGTTACAGAGGCATTGCACAAACCAAAAGGTAATCTCCAATAATCAAAAGTTTCAAATAGGTAAGTGAAAGTTGTTTTTTTCTGGCCTTTAGGAGCAATAGAAACCTGATTGTAACTTGAAAAGCCATGTAGAAAACAATAGTAAGCATGACCTGCCAATCTTTCAAGCATCTGATCAATGAAAGGGAGAGGAAAATGATCCTTTCTTATAGCTGCATTGAGTTTTCTATAGTCTATGCACATTCTCCACCCTACAGCCATTCTCATTGGCACCAACTCATTATTATCATTTTTAACATCAAAAATACCAGATTTCTTTGAAACTACATGAACTAGACTTACCTATTTGCTGTCAAAGATTGGGTAGATAATACCAGTATCCAACAATTTGATTACTTCAACTATAACAGTTTTCTACATTTGTGGGTTAAGTCTCTTCTGAGCCTCCCTAGAAGGGCTTTTCATCATCTTCCAACAATATCTTATGCATTCACATAATGGGACTAATTCTTTTAATGTTAGCTAATGTCCAACCTATAACCTCCTTGTGCTCTCTCATAACATTTAACAACTTATTTTCTTCATCAACGGACAAGTCAGTAGCAGTTATAACTAGAAGTGTATCATCCTCACTAAGAAATATATACTTTAAGTTCTAGGGCGGTTACTTCAATTCCAGTTAGGGTGGTGTGACAATTGATGGTTCCAATTTGGGGTTCATATCCATTAACCCTTCCTTTGTAACTCTTTCTTCTCTGACTTGCTCTGCACCATCTAGTTTGTCTCCCAACTCTTTTATTTCTTCATCTTTTTCTAAGTCATTAGCAGTAAGTACTAGCTCTAGCTTATCTTTTATTTCCTACTTCACAAAAGTGATGATATGAGTGAGTCCAAATCATCAATTTGAAAATAATTGCTAGGATCTGAAGGTAAGGCTAAAGGGTTGTAAACAAAAAACTCTATAGTCTCAGCTAGAATAGTCATTTTTAGTTTTCCATTCTACACATTTATGTTCGTCTTATTTGTAGCCATGAATGGTTACCCCAAAAGAATGGGCATCTCTCCCTCCGGAGTCACTTGCCTCTCCATATCAAGAATAATAATTGTATATCTTGAAATTATCCAATGAATTAAGAATAACATAATTTTCATATCAAACAAAGAAATTATGATCAAAATA
>JAYJMB010013977.1:3733-15083 GCA_036873735.1 Pouteria campechiana
TATCAGAAATTCAGGATTGCAATTTGTCGTATGGAGGTAGAAATGTCATGAATTGAGGACTGTGATTGATGGCTGGAATTGAAAGAGTTTTGAGCGTTGTATTAAAGAATTTTTGAGTGATATACGTGTGATCGAATTTGGAAAGAGATCTCTGGAATGATCGAGTTCCCTGGAGAGTTTTTTGGGCCTAATCGGCTACTTGGAATGGATTCCTATGGAAAATTCCATTTTCCATTTTCCATTAAGGCTTGATTTAACATCTAGTATTCATAATAATTATATTTTTGTCATCATTACTTATATTTTGAACTATCCTCCTCTTTGTCTGTTTTAACCTTGTTCGTTTTGTTCCAATATCATCCTTGCATGATGCCCTTCAGAGCCAAGAGATACTCAAGTACAGGTAACTCTTGGTGGAACAAACCAATCAATTGACAGAGAGTCTATCTAGAGTTCCCTAGATCATAGGCAGTCTCTCGAGAGTTCTCTGGATTGTAGACTTTTAAATGATGCAACCCCAACGCCTCGTCGACAGTCAAACAGCATGGATCGTAAGGCAAGTTGTGCAGATTTTGGAACTGCAATTTCGTAGGCTTCATCTCATTCTGTAAGCTGTTGCTGGCAGAATGTTGTGAGCACGTATTCTGTTCTGCAAAACCTAAGAAATATGTTTTGAACAGTAAAATGGATAGAGCTTGTTTGGACTGTATTATTCGATATGCAGTTTCTATATCCTGAGTTTAAATTCCATCGAAGGCTATCTAGAACTTATTAAGGGCTGCTTCAGAAAAGTTATTTGAAATATTAGCCTTAGATGTTAAAAAGGTTTAATCGTATATCGTATATGTTATTCATAATCTTTTGAAATACTCATAAAATCCTTTACAATATTTCAATCTTAAAGCTCTTATTTTGCACCAATGAGTTCATGGACTGGTTCTCCAAGACATGTCTACCAAGGATTAAACCATGAAAGGCAAACACACCCAGGAAATTGGACTCCTCATTTGGGACAACGATTAGACTCCTCAATTCAACCTTGGTTTTCTCGTTCTTTTCCTTTTGCATGGCAGTAAGCTCCCTTTAATCTTTTCTTTTCTTATATTGGTAAGGGTGTATCTAAGAGATGATATATTAGATAAGTATAACAGAGGATGATATTATCAAAATAATTTTTTTAATGAAAAAGTAAAAAAAAAATATTGAAAATACATGTAATAGTAAAAAAATGTATTAAAATAATTAAAATGTTGTATCAATCTAAAAAAAAGTGTAAAAGTGGTATGTTTCACATACACCCTACTATTGAATGCATCCAAACTGACATTTATATGTAAGAGTTCCAATCTATGTTCTATCTATGTTCTAAGGGTTCATATGTATGAATTTTAAGCAATGTCACTCCATGGTATGAACACTTGGCTAGAAATTTTTTCTGCCTCTAATTGCGTGTGAAAAAGAAAAAAAAAATCACTATCTCTTTAACAGGCCCCACAAGGGCCACCAATCATGTATGCAAGGCAAAAACCAAGATTTCTAATATCCACAAGCAAGAATCTTTTAGGTAAGAGAATTGATCTATAAAGAAAGAGCTACAGTTAATAGCCGAACCCCCCTTGTTTACAAGAAGGCCCTTTCATCAGATTCCCCTGAGTTATATAACAAAACCACCTTTTCTGGTACAAAATTAGAGGAAGCCCTCTTGATTTGAGGCAGTATTGAACAATAGTAAGTGATTACTATAATTAATAATCTAAATTAGACTATTTGTATTTCTTCTACCTAGAACCCAAATTAGGCTATCGATTCTACACACCACCACCCTAGAAGCACTGTGATTTAAAAATTTTCATCTATAAAGAAACGAGGCTTCTTCAGTGTCTCTTTTTCCAAATTGCCCCAGTCATTTCCGCAAGGAGCTTCGGCATTTGCTTCAGCTCTGGCTGCAGCTGCACTGGCGCCTATCTGATGATCGTGGGAGAATGGACTGCAGAAACTCTGGTAGCTGTGAATATATAAAGTAATTATTAGGCAAGAAATTGAGAACTAAATGAATAAGATTCGATGATATTTTTCAGCAATTGAGAACGAAAAATGAATAAGGGCAGCTAGAATTTCTAGTCTCCATACACGGTTGGCCGAATGTTTGGATGGCTATGGGTCAGACTAACAGCATTTGTTAGATATAATTTCTCAGAACTTGGATGAACGGTTCAAGTCAGTAGATGAATATGTTTTCATTCTCCAGGCACTTCTATCAACTATGCATATTTCAGAGGTAACTGCATGTACAAGATTCAAGTATAAACTCTGTTTGTTTGTGTGTACGTAATCCCAAGATTTCATAGACATCACAGCAGTTCCAATGCATGGATTGGTGAAATCATCACACCATTTTCTTTTCTAACAAATATAGTTACATGGCCAAGGATATAGCCCAACCTGTGCGTCAAAGCGTGTTCGTTTTCCTGCTTGAATGTCTTGGAGATATCACCATTGGCTGCCGCAGCGTCCATGTCTGCAATAAATAACAAATAAATAAGAGATTTCATGCTTTTGATTTAATTGCGAGGGATTTTTTCAAATAATTTGGAGAGGATGATTAATAAAAGTGGAAAAATGATCGAAGGGCTTTCTTAGGTCTCGTCCCAGAACTAAAACTGTTGGATTAAAACATTGAATTTGCAGATAACTACACCTCTTACCTAAAATTGAAAATATTTTTTGCTTTTATAGTATTTAAAATTTACCTAGAAATTTATATAAAAAAAATTTAATCGTACCACTTCCATTAGTGACTGTCACGACGGTCTAAGACTGATATTAACTGTTTTCATGATTCTTACATCAGCCGTCATCATAGTCATAAATAGAATTAGTATATTTGCAATTTTTTTTGATAAATTTTAACATTTCAAAAATGCAGGTAAAAGGTGTCCAGAAAGTAGCAAGTCACTTGAACAATTCCATTTTTTTTTCCTCATTTTGATCAGGCCCAGCGACGGTTAAAAGAGATCGAGCACAAGAAAATCCTCCCCCAAAATTTCAAAAATTCTCCCATTCTTTATGTTGGGTTAGTCTTATCAGTAACAAGTTCTCAATGCTGCTTATGATCCGATCTGCATTGCATTGGCAGAAATCTCAACAAAGCAACAAACCATCAAAATGTCTACAGAAAATTGCACACCTTTTGTGATGTTGGTTGCGAATCCATTTGCTTCGAAGAACCCGTAATCGGGAGGATAGAGCTGAGGCAATGGCTCTCTGGGCTCCTGATGCATCCCCGACGCCATATCGACAGTCTGTGAATGTGGATTAAAATAGTATGGATCGTAAAGCAAGTGCTGCAGATTTTGGAACTCCTGCAAATTCTTAGGCCTTAACTCATTCTGTAACATGTTGCTAGCAGCAAAGTCACACTCAAATCCATCTAATGTCGAGTTACTAGTTGATGGGTGAGGCTGAACGTTGCCGTAGCTCCCAAAATCCAGTGAAACCGGATCATGATGGAGATCAGTCGGAAGCAAGTTGGGAAAATCAAAGGAAGAGGGTGGCAATGGCGGGAGGTTAACATCATCCTCTGCATCATTTTTACTGTAGATGCTGAGGAAGTGATTCAAGTTCCGTGGCTTCATCTCCAAACTTTGCTTCCATTCAAGCAATTTTATTCTCTCTTTCACCACTGCCAGCTTTGAATCCAACGTGAATAGTAATTTCCTAAGCTCCGTGCCTGACCATTGATTCAACCGGAGATCCCATGTTGGGAACCTTGTTACTGGAGTTTTCTCTTGGCCCAGTAGATGCCTTTTCTCCTTCTTATCTGTTGGGAAGTTGGAGAGGTCGACCATCCGCTGCTTCCGCTCGCTTTCAGGCAAATCCATATACCGGTTGATGATGCGATCGACTTCTGATCTCTCACTTGGCCATGTCTTGTAATCGAGTTCAATATGCGGCCCGAAACATATCATGCAAACATCGACGCCGCAGAGCGTCGCAAACTCGCTCACCTTCTTCGTGAGCCCAGAGTATCTTTTCTTGAAGGTCAAGTTTCGAGTTTTTGGATCGTGGATGCGCCTAATCGGAATTCTGGCACGCCCCATCTTTGCAGATCTCAATCACTTTCAAACACTAAAAAGAAAGTAATGAGATGAAATTGAAAAACCCTTCATTCGCTAGGGGCGAGGCGTGCGGTTGCGAAACACACACACACACACAGAGAAAAAAGAAAGAAGGAAAAAAAAAATACAAGAAAATGGGCATGCAGTGATTCATCTAGGATTGTGAAAGTGAAAGAATAAAGACATTTGGTAATGGGAAAAACATTCTAATTGATTGCTCTTTTTACCTTGTAAAAAAGAACGGAGGTTGATTAAATCACCGGGAAACAAGGAAAACAGAAGTAGGATGCTGAAAAACCATTAACACTGACGAAATCATTGAGAATATCGTAAAAAGAAATACGATTTTTCTTTTTTCTTTTTCTTTTTTTTACTTCTTTTACAATTGCATTAGGATGACTGCCATTCCACTCGGTAGAAACGAAAGGAGAGTAGAGGAGTCGAAGTTAGAAAAACACCTTTCCTGGCTCCCTCTCTTCTCCTTGGATGAAGAACAATTACTCTGTGGTTAAATGAGCTTAGTCTCTCTTATTTCTAACTTATCAAGCTCAGTTAGCAATGATCACACTGCTAAATATGGCTTCAGACACGCGTTCTTTTCTGCCACACGTGTTTGCGTTTATTAGTTAGTGTTAGTCGACTCATTTTAGAAATTTTATTGCCGCTTTCCGTTTATAAACTCCATCGGATTCTTCTGGCAATAATCATACGAAGATCGTGGGCGAATCCCAAACAATCATGTCGAGCCGGCACTCGTGCGCGTGCGTCGTCCCAGCGTTTCATCATTGACCCACGGCAATCGTTCTGACCCTAATGCTCAGGCGCAGCAGGCTCTATCTACCCCATAGTCTAGACTCAAGATGTATAAAGAAATTCAGTCTAGCTTGTTCTTCATAGTCTTTCATTCATGGTCAAGCTTTTGTTTTACAGGAATGAGTTCACGGTCTGGTCCTCCAAGACATGTCTACCAGAGATTAAACCATGAAAGGCAAGCACACCCAGAAAATCTCTGACATCAGGCCTAACTTTCAATAAGGATTTAGCAAATAGAAGTCTAAGAAACAAAACACTGTCAATCACCAACGGCCAAAACTACTTCAATACCCTCATCTTCAACTATTGATCAGAAGCTAATTAATCGCCAAACTATATCACTGTTTAATAATAAGATTTTTATAAGTATCTGTTGACCAAATTAATAGAAATGAAAGGGCTCGTGTATCATTTGAAAATTCGAGTACACTACCCTCTTGGTTATGCATCCACCAGACATACAAGAAGTGGGGTTGTATCAAGCTGGATACTCATAGGGAGTACCAATAACGTGCATGAAATCTTGGCTGATATGGACAATCACCGAAACTTCTGTTTCCATTCCTGCGTCTAATTTTGTATGAAAATTTTGCAAGAAGCTCTCCACTCGCCTGTTTAGCAAAGCGGTCGGAGCTACGTGCTGTAAGATCAACCGACCATCTCAACCCTCCGTATAACCATGAATACTAAATTAGTTGTTTGCTTAGTGGTATATTTCATTAATGACCCTCTCCCAGAATTTAATTGTGCCCATTTGAATTTTTTCTAGTACTTTGAACTGATCTTAGGACTCCCTAAACATTCAAAAAGGAAAAAATATGTTAAAAAAATTAGTGGTCAGCGGGTCTCCTTATTAGGGGACTTGAATTAACCCTACCGATTGGCATTGGCGTTGGATTTTTTTTTTCTTATAAATCTTTCGCTGATGGGTTGGCTGGTAGAAGATTAGCATTTTGTAAAAGGGAATGAGGGTTAAACTGCTATCGAATTTTTTTTTTTTTTTCCCATAGCTTTTGTAAGAGGAATATATTTACCAATTTCAAACTGGTTCGTAAAGCCAGTTCAACAGATCTGATGTGGATATTTCAAACTGGTAAAATGATGGCAGTCGTTGCACATATTTGACGTGCAGAATCGCAGCAGGCTTAGGATGTGGGAATGAGGGTGTTTTAACCAATGTTCTAAGACTTCGTTACACCAGGCAATAACCCTAAAATACGTTCACCCTCATCCCCTTTTACCGAGGAAATTATCTGGTTGGTACTGGCAACAACCAAGTAAATAATACAGGATTGGTGATTATGTAAAAGCGGATTAATTTGCCGCCCATCACTCAGAGAAACAGCTTCACCTTATTGGTTTCCAATCACTTTCGGGTGATCGTATAACGTTGGAAAAAATCTCGGCTGTTAAAAACATGGATAAAGACAAAAGCCAAACACAGTCCTGGAACATCTCCAGGTGTTTCTCCACAAGGGCAAATTGCTAAGTTCATGAAAACACAGTCATGGAAACTGCCATTTAACTACATAAATTACGGTTTTATGGGTGGTCAAGGCTGGACCATTCAGGCTCCCATTGCAGGCAGCGGCGGCGAATATGATGCTTTTTTTTGGTGGGTGGGGGGTGTTTCATTTTTTCTGATCTGGAAATCTCCGATGTGACAAAATGAGGTGCAGTCCATTATCAACGAGAAACAAGCGTGCACTATGAAAACTGAAGATTTGTGCTTTATAGGAAAACAGGAAACAAAGACTAATTTACAACTGAAGGAGAGACCCAAGTCTCTGAAATGTCTCAGTGGCTCACTTATGTACAAGCACAACGCAATCAGCATAGCGAATATTCGCACTCAAGCAGACGGGAGAGGATCTCCTCACAGCTTGGTCTGTCATCTGGCTCGGCCCAGCAGTCTGCACATGACAGAGAGAGAGGCAAGAAAAACGTAAGGTCATGATTGTCTGATACTACGGATATCTGCAAAACTGCTGATAAATAGATGAATGACCTGAGATGAGTTTGCCCAGGGGACCTTCAGGTATCTCCAAACGTGATCCTTCATTGGCAACTGCATAAACTACCTAAGCAGTAGATTAAAAAGCCATTTAAGAAATAAGTCATTGTAGCTTTTTCCACCTCTCTTAAGACAACCGCAAACAAATTTAATTTTAAAAAAAATAAACACAATTCACCCACCTGCATTGATGGCACACCTTCCCATGGTCTACTTAATGTGCACAGCTCCCACATTATTACCCCAAGGCTAAATACATCACATTTCTCTGTGAAGGGCTCCTTGCGGATGAGTTCAGGAGCCATCCATTCAGGAGTCCCTGCAGAAGAGGAATCTTGCATGGGAACATCCGTCATCACTCGTGATAGCCCAAAATCACAAATCTTGACAGTCCAATGCTTGTTTACAAGGCAGTTTGCACTTTTCAAATCACGGTGAATTATTTTCATTCGGTGTATGCACATCAGCCCCCTGAGTTGCCAAGAAAACACATGATCAGCACGAGCAATTCAACAAGCATGTAAAGAGCTTTAACTCTTTTTCATAGGGCATTGAACTTCCCTCGTCCAACCAGTTCTGTGCAAAAACAAAAATAAAATAAAACCTTGACCACCAATGTTGCACGGAATATGAATGCAGGAAGCATTCAGATTCAGACCCAGTATTAAGACACGCAAATCATTATATCAAGAAAATGTTCAGAATCTCTTGATGTTAAAATCGGAATTAAAGACCACAAGTAGGCTTCAGTTATGGTCAAATGACAGTCTCTGCAGCCTCAATATCATTCACAACCATCGCAAAACTTGAAGGCATCTAGGAATAATGGAACATCTAAGAAAGGTTTCCTTGTTAGTGTTGGTTTTCAAAAATCGAAAGCCACCCAATTGTACCTCCGAGTTAGCCTGTTCCCTAAAACCAACTGCCAAGTGATCAAAGAATGAGAGGTACACAATTGAGAAAATGAAAAAGGATGTATGAAAGATTTCAGATTAAGTTTTATCCATGCACTAATCGAATTGTTTGTCAGGAAGTCACAATCTCTCACCTCAAAATATTCACCTCCCTAAACCCTTCCCCTCTACTACCCTAACCCTAGAGAAAAGGGTATTCCAAACCATCTGGAGAAAGCAGGATACTGCATGCTTCTTGAAATACTGTGACTCTGATGATGCCATCTGTTAAAAAACTGCTTGTCTGGAAATGCAGTCTGGTAGAGACTTCTGAAAGTACATGGTGAACAAATTCAACCTAAATTAATCGGGCTTGTAAATATTCTTTAGCAAGCCTCAATACAATAACCACCTTATATGGTTTTTAAATAGGGTTTCTGAAGACAGAAAAATATGATCAGTTGATAATCACATTTAAAAGCTGCTACCATATCTACAAGGATATGAACCAAATTTGCAAAGTCAGTAACCTTAAACATTAGGGCTAATTTGAGGATAAGGCAAGGGGAAGAGAAGCGGGGAAGGGGAAATCTGCAAAAAGAGAGGAAAAGGATGGAATTGACATGATATGACAGAAGGTAATGATTAAAAATAAAGCAAATAAAAATAAATATGTAGTTTTTACATGCAAAGATAAGAGTTAATAATTAGAAATATAAGCAATGATGACACAAAAAAAAGGGTTACTGAATTATTTTTTGGGGGTGGGGATGGGAGGAGAAAAAGGATTTCCCTCCGTCCTCATTATCAAACAAGGAAAAAATAAATTGACAAAAACTGTAAGCATTTTATCTGGCCTTCCCACTAACCTGAAACAGATATAAGATAAAACAGACCAATAAAAAGTCCAAAATTATTGAGAAAAAACTAAAAAGAAAGTGCAAGATGGACCACCTGCATATATCACGAAGCATCTTTAATCTCCTGCGCCAACTGAGCTTCTTCTTCTGGCCACTAGTATGAATCAAGTAATATAAGGATCCCATCTCCATGTACTCCGTGACCATTGATAGGTGAGGAGGTTTTGTGCATGCACCAAGGAATAATATGACTGCAAGGAAAAATCATCAAAAAACTTGGTTCTAAAACCATCATATTAAGAAGGGATAAATTTAGCACAGATATAAAAACAATTGTAGGCAGAAATGAATACCATTTGGATGTCGAAGGCGGCTGAAAGAAAGCAGAAGAAGCGCCAAGTTAGATTCAAAAGGAGACGCAAAAAAATGTTCCTGTGGCTTCTTGAAAAATTACTAAGAAGGTACCTTAAAATAGATATTTCATTGCAGAAGTCTTCCATGTTTTCAGCTGTTAAATCTTGTTCAAGGAAGATTTTTATGGCAACATCAGTTCCATTCCATATACCACGGAAAACTTCTCCGAAAAACCCTGAAGTCATAACCACGAGGAAATGGGTAAACACCCCAGAGGATTTTGTTTTAAAAGCCAAATAACATTGCAATTGGCATGAAAATTAAGATGGACGTAACAGTCAAAAACCTCTTAAGTTTTAAACTTTTTAGGGAACTTGAAAACAGAGAATTCTAGGAAGCTACACAATGGCCTTAGAGAAAGATAGACTGAACTTGAATTCTTTTTACTTCTGTTTGGGAATCAGGAAAAGAAGAGAAAAATATAAGGAATAGTGGAACATAGACAAGGGAACTTAAAAGAAGATAATGAATTGACAAGATCGGGTAATGATTGGTAATAAACTGAACAAGATAAAGATGAGTAAAAAGTACGGTTAGGATAAGTGAGGGTAAGTAAATTTCACATCCATTATACATAGGAAGATGAAAGAGGGGTTCCTCCCCTTTTTTGTAATTAATAAACAGGGCCTAAGTCACTATGATCTAAGAGTAAGACTAATTGAGAATAAAATCATACATTAGATGCGTATCATATTCATAACAGCCAGTAGGCCCAGTACAGGTGTGATCATATTCATAACAGTTGATAATGAGAAACATATGGCACTGCATCCTTGGCTAGAGAAAAAAGATTGGCCCATAGCAACTTATATCAGCAGACAGCCTATACCTATGGATGCAACCCTCTATCATCCTACCCTGATGTAGACCTCAAATATCAACCCAGAGCGGACGTTTATAAAAGCAGGGAGGCCAGATGAATGCATATCATTTCCGAATGACAATAAATAGCAAAATGAAGTAGGATTGGACTCTAAAGTAACCAGGCAACTGGAATAACCACAACATGACATAGAAAACCAAAATGAACAGATAGAGAAGGACATAAGGAGCTAGATGCCTACTGATGCTGATAATATGGAGATAAATCCCAATCAACAAAAGTGTCTTACCTATCCCAACACGAGTGCCAATTGTTAACTCTGAGAAATCAATATTCCATTCTTCAAAAGGTAACAAAGGCGTATTTAGGAAGGATGAAGATTCCAGCACTTTATTCCATCTTGTGAGCATATCAGAACTTCCTAGGAAGTTTGAAGATGAAGTTCTCTCAGAACCATCACTCCTGTGCTCATGAGGGGATGTAGGCAATGATATTGCTCTTTGATTTGAACTTATTTGCTTCCTGGAAAGATCGTATGCCAAACTTTCAGATTGATCTGATACTTCATCATGGCCATGAGGATGAAAACTGGATTCCTAGACCAAAAAACAACACATGGCATCATGGAGAGGCACAATGGAGCTTAAATATTGGTCAAAAGAAGACGTCCAAACAGATGTAGAATTGGGAGATTAACTGCAATCAAGAAAGATAAAGAAAGTGAAACATGGAATTATTAATTCAATGTCCATACGGTTCCTCTTTCATACAGAAGAAATATATTTGAATAAAAACACCAAAGCATTCTTGTGTGGTGGCATACAGCTGTATCTATTTTGTAAAGAAAAAGCAAGTCCAAACATGCCACTACAGAAACTAATTGCAGTGAAGAAAGATGGGAAATCATAGAAACAAAAACGCCTTGCCTAGTTCCATGCTATATGCAATTCCTCTTCCAAACAGAAGAAAAGCATTTTCAAACATTTCAACGCCAAATCATTCTGCCACAACACTTTACCAGTATAGGAGACCACAGGCATGCACATGTGAAATTATGCATGCACGTGCACCACCAACCCACCATGAGAAGGGTGGTGATCCCGATCTCCAATGCCCACGCAAACAAACATGCATGTGCAGATATGCATAATCAAGCAACTGGCATGAGGAAATCCAGGAAAACACAAATATTTCTCAAATTTGAGCTTTCAAGGCATTGCCCAATTGCAAGCACAGTCTGAGTAAGCAGCAACTCCTAGAGAAAGGAAAAAAGAGCTTGCAGCCAACTTGAGGACTGCTGCACAAGTTTGTTGATTTGTGAACCAACAAGGACCTAGGTCTGGTAGGTGCATGATCTATGGGCATTTTTCCTCAAGGATCCATCTGGATAGAGGAAAAAGGGGAGGATGAAAAGG
>JAYJMB010013977.1:21079-46267 GCA_036873735.1 Pouteria campechiana
AACCTCTAAGATGAGTCTTCAAAAATTCTGACGTTGTCTTATTATTAGTTACCATTACATCCGCCTTTTATCAGAGTTTCTAAAGCACCTCTTCGGAATTTTTGAATTAAGTGTAGGTTTCAAACACGGTCAATAGTCATATTTTGGCTTCTGAAGATCTTCTGAAGGTTGAATTCAGCCTCTGATGCTCTTCTTAATTCTTAGATTTTTGAAGTTACCTCTGACGACTTTCTGTATTACTTCTGAGAATCTTCTGATAATGTTCTGAGTTCAGAAACTTCTTCTGAGTTTATTCTTTATCACTATTATCGATCTTCTGAGACATCTCTAAGACTTGGAAGTATTTTTTAAGTTCTTTTGACGAACTTCTAATTGCACAATTGACATTCTGTATTACTTCTGATAACGTTCTGAGTCTAGATATTTCTTCTGAACTTATTTTATACCACGATTATTTGACTTCTGAAGCATCTCTAAGCCTTAGAATATTTCTGAAGTTCTTCTGACGAACTTCTGAGTACGAAAATTTTCTCTGAAGTAAAGCATTTTACTTATGACGTGTTTCTGGAGACTAAAAAATGCTTCTGAACTACCTATGAAGTGTGAGACTGCTTTGGAATTAATTCTGAAGATTACACTTTTTCTCTGAAAAAGGTTCTTACTTGTTTCTGAAAAGGCTCTGAAGTAGTTCTGAATACTTCTGAACTTTTAAGATTCACGCCTTATCTCTGAAGGGATTCTAATTTATTTCTAAAGTACTTCTAAATATTTTTGAATTGCTTCAGAGTGATTTTTACTTGAGCGTTCTTTTTAAATTATCTTCTTTTGAAGGCTTAATGTGATAAGCTTACAATTAACGTTATTTATTGCTTGCAGTTACTCTCCCTAATCCATTTTGATATATAAACGTTACATCACTTGGAAAATAACTTGTTAGTACCTTAATTCTTCACTCATTTGTTTGTTTATCATTAAAACTTAGTTATTTAATTACATTCACCATCAAAATCAAGCTTAGTAGAGGAGCTAGACTTAAAAAATGTGATATCTATCTGATTACAAGGTTGTTCAACGATTGGAAATCACAACAGCACAACAAGAGAAACAAAAGAAAATTTAAGTGAACGGTAACTCACACGAATTGTTAAAACCTTACAGAGTCTAACCTTAACAGTAATTCTCACATGAAGAATATTTTACCAGAAGATCAAAAGATAAAGAGCCTTGAGTGCTAATCCAAACTTAGGTTAGACCATCAACTTTCATCTTTTTCTTATTTGATGTATGTTTTTAATTTGGCATGCCATGCAAATATGTGAAGTGTCAACAAAGCAACATCATAATCATTTACATTTTTTTCTCCAACTAACTATGCAAGCATGCAAACCCATTCACATAATGAAAGAAAAGAAAACATCATCATCATCATCACTGAAGCCTTATTCCAAGTAATTAGAGTTAGCAACATGAATCCTGTTACACCATTCAATTTCAACATGGATAATTCAGAGGAACTGTTTTGTTCCTCTCACATCTCTTAATTTTCTTCTTCAATAAAATTGCAATTAAACCTAAAGGAAAATTAATATTAGAGCCTGACTGCCTGCTTAAAAGGCATTCCTTCTAGTTCAGATGGTAGCTTCTTAAAAGGCCCCTGGTGTCTCCATATAATTGTTTTTCATCTAAAATGAAACAGAATAATTACTAACTGACAAAGAGTTACAAAAAATTTATAAACCCCGACAAAAAAATAATTTAAAAAAAATATGGCAAGTAGAAATGCTGGCCATAAATCATGTGCTTCTAAAACGTACAGGTAACTGAAAGTACCAGTGCATTGACCCAGCTTAAGAGAGTGAGGTCCAGCTCTCATTAAAAAAAAATGTTCAGGACAAATCTGACAGACAAATCAAAATTCACAGGTAGTCATTCAAAAATAGAACCTTGAACTAGTCGTCCGTTGTTCAGCAACAGCTTTCCTTCGACTTCGTCGCCAAAAGGCATTGGCAATATTGGGTTCACTATATGATAAACTGATCCAACCGAAAAAGGGAAAAGGATAAAAGTAAGATAGCATGATTGCAACTAGACATTAAGTTTGAGCAGATTAGAACTGTATAAATTTCCATCTAGAAATCTGAAAACACGTTCCAAGAAATAAAGACAGCCAAAATAGAAAAAGAAACCCATGAACACTGGAATAAGGTAATTGCTAGTTTAAGATTTCTTCTTAAACCAAACCAAAGGATTACCTTAACTTCGTCTCAGCAGCTGTTGGTCGCAGCATTACATTTCGGATTGAAGGACCAGCTAAATTGCTTGATGCTTCAAATCTTCGCTGATACGAGGTTTGGACACCTTCATCGTGCTCGATACTGCAAACCAGAAAAAAGAATTATATAGATAGATAGATAGAAAAAAAGAATCCAAAAAAATTCACTTCAATAAAATATAGATGCTTAGCAGTCAGTTATGATAAGAAGAACAAAGCAGTTGAGTTTCTAGCCAAATCAAAAGGGAAAAAGAAAAGAGACAAAAGGAATAACAAGAAAGAGGAAATTCATACGTGTGATTAACAGCCCTTTTTCTAGAGACTATTGTCACATATTTTAAAATAAAAAAAAAACACCCACACACAAAAGTTGGTTTATCAAAGATTCAATTGATCCAATGGTTTAAATTACTCAACATAGTAATTTAAGCCAAATTTATGGTCTACTTGATAAATCTCATGATATAGATGCACAGTAATAATGTGGGGCTTTTCTAAGAAAGGCCTACTTCTGATCTCAAAATTTTAAGCATCGATTACATTAATTCATTGATTAATTTTATTTCATGCTTTCATCTCTTTTCTCATAATTCAGCTTTAAAAAGCGTCCATTTGGTGTGAAAACAGTCCTATCTGATAGCCCCATTAAAGAAGTGATTGGGTAGGAGATTTTGGAAAACTTGGATGTGAAAACAAAGAAAATGGTGTCAATGGGGTATACGGCAATGCAGAACAATCTCAAGATTTAGAAAATCTGCAAGCCGGTCTGAAATGGGAACACTGGGGTTGATTTAGTAACTTTACAAATTAGGGATATTGTTGAAATAAAAGGAGAGAGGTTAGGGTTAATTAGAATCGCAAACTGGACCATCAGCTAAACACTTTCAAGAAATTATTCTAAGAATAAAATCACAAAAAAAAAGTGCAAAACCAGAGATCCAATCCAGAATCAGAATAATATACATAGAACTCTGCAGCATAATCCATCATAACAACACTAGAAATTTGTATTTTTTTAAGCAAGTTCTTCATGCGCATGCATACTGCTTTTTTCTGCAGATTCATGCACACTGCCTAAGAATGTACCTTTTTATTTGTCTTTATTTGCTTACTTTTAAATGTCTTTTGACTTTTATATCTGTGGAGCAGAGCTTAGGAAAGTAATTCATAAATATTATTACAGAATGGCCAGGCAATGAAAAACGTAACAGTAGAAAAACAAGTGTAACCCTTCACAATCTAATCTGTGAGAAAGAATATACCTTTTAATTGTAGAAAACATAAGAATGTACCTTTTTATTTGTCTTTATTTGCTTAGTTTTAAATGTTCTTTTACTTTTATATCTGTGGAGCAGAGATTAGGAAAGTAATTTATCAATTATTACATAAATGCCTGGCAATGAAAAACATAATAGTAGAAAACAAGTGTTACCCTACACAATCTAATCTGTCTGAAAGAATATACCTTTTACTTGTAGAAAACATAAGAATGTACCTTTTTATTTGTCTTTATTTGCTTACTTTTATATCTGTGGAGCAGAGCTTAGGAAAGTAATTTATAAATTATTACATAATGGCCAGGCAATGAAAAGCATAACAGTAGAAAACAAGTGTTACCCTTCACAATCTAATCTGTCTGAAAGCCCGTACATAGGACTATTTGGCTCAAGAGGAGAATCACAGGAATCATTCTCCGCAGAGTCACTTTCTCCAGCTGCAGATACATGGGACATGTAGATCGCCTTTGTTGAAAAGGGTATTAATTGGCCAGGAAATCGCATAAGATCAACCAAAAGTTCTACAGAGTTCAAGACAACCACCACAGACATGTGCTTATATGAATCCACAGCCTCAGCTGCACCACCAGGTAAACCCTGCCAAAGATTGCAAAAGTAAAAGGTTTCAGCAGTTTGTTATAAAATGACACCCAAAAGTGCATCTTGATGCAAACTCTGTTTCTCCTCGGATATAGGAATTGCAATGGACAACCAACACCTAATCTGAGCAATTTACTTGTACGGGGAGAGAAATATTACCACCATAAGTTTACTGTCAAGCCCTACAGCATCCGCAAGAAATTTAAATAAGATTGCCCGAGGTCGGCATGACCCATGCCTTATGTGGCCCAAAAGTTGCACACCTTGAGTCTCTGCTGCATGAATGAGTTCCTCCTGTGCAGCTTTGGCTGGACTTATTTCTGAATTTGGACGTTTATAAACATCAGACACCTGTAGTTCCAAATATTCGATCAAACATAAAAATAAGGACTCATAGCAACATACAACCAGAGGCAGTTCCCCAAAACCAATTTGCAAGCTAATAATCATTTCAATTTTTCCAAATGGTGGACTGATAAACTAGATGATGCAGCAGAAGTATACAGAATTATTGGCAATCATAGAACCTACAACCTAGAGGATCTAATCTACACCAATTGAAAAAGCCTGTTAGAATAATCAAAAGAAAAGAAGACAAGGAAAGAGGGGGGTGGGGAATGTTCATCATGTGAGATAAGAATTTCAAAGACGGTGCTTGGTTTTGTTTAAAAAGTATTTAAAAACGAATGCCCTTCTATTTGGGGTAGTCATTCCATATTCAACATAATTTAACCATTAGCAGCATCAACCAGTTGAATTCACATTTCAACATTCTGCTTAACCATTTTAAATCTCTTTCTGCTGCAATTAGTTGAAAAGGTATTCACCACAAACTGATTCTTTTTTTTCTTTTCTTTTTTTGTAACAATTATTTCAATTTGAAATTTTTAAAAAGGTCATAGAAGCTCCAACAGATGTTAGAAGGAAGAAAAGATTAGAGGATCATGTTTCGACTGACCATACAGTCTTTGCTAATCCAACTAGTTCAAATAAGGTTTATACGCTACTGCTGCCAATGATGATGATGATGATTGCACAAAAAAATTTCATCTGAGTATTTCTTAAGTTAAAAAACAAAAACCTGAATTTTGTTTTTACATCTGCAAAGGAATGTCCTTTCCATTTTTTAAGTTAAGGAGTTTGTTCTGCAATGTAAATTGCAATCTCAGGAAAAGAGTTTGAATCCTCTTTTCAGATGGCTCTATGATTCTTGGACTTGAATCCTATAAATTATGATTTCACTTCCCAGTAATTATTTAAATATGCTTGTTATTTTCATTTTATAATTCCACCGGCTTCCATTTTACACTTATAAACTGGTTAGGGATTCAAAAGTCATTTTAAACAGATAAGAGTTTTCAAAGAACAGGTCTATATCTTCCCCTAGACCTTAAATTGTGAAGCCTTGGTTAGTTACTCTTATGTATAGAGAAAGAATGAAAGAATAAATTTTAATACAATGCTACAGCCAAAAAAGGAAGAAAGTCCAGCAAGGTGCAGTTACCCTATGTCAAGGCTTCTCCATCTTAAGCACTCTAATTAAAATCTCATTTTTGTTGTTGTTTGTCTCACCTTTTTTTTTTTTTGGGGGGGGGGGGTACTAGAATGAATCATGATAAAAAAGAATTCTTAATTAATCCGCTTTCTCAATCCAATTTTTGCAAAAGTATTCCACATACACAATATTGAACAGATTATTTTTCAGAAGGCGAGCAATGCTGCCAACCTTTAAACTCCGGATGAAACAAGTAAATCGTCTCTGCAGTGTCCCACAAAATTTAGAACCATTAAATTTGAAAGGAACCCCCTGTAATTCAATTTTTGTTTTCAACCTCCACTGTCACATTGATAAAAACTATGCCGTGCCATTTGGAAGAATTTCAATCATTTTGATACACAAAATCCATCTTTCCGTATTTTTATTCACCGGAAAACTAATTATAGAAAACAGCATTGACATCTAGGAAGGAAACAAACAAGAAACTCCAGTTAGGGAAGTAATTCAACTCCTACAAGTAGTTGCTAGCCAAGTATCTCTTCTTCAGTAGCACAGATAATGCAAGAATTGCCCTTACAAAATATGTAAATGCAATCTGAGAGCCAGAAAATGCTTACCAAGCCAGCAATTTTTTTTATCATTGCAGCAGGATTAGAGCTCAATCCCTTCACCAAAGCCACAGTCAGTTGCCTAAGCGAGGCAAGCTTCTTATCCTTCTCAGTGTCCACAAGAATGATATCAGCCTTGTGACCTTCCATGCCCAAAGACCATAACTCATCTGGAGAAGGAATATTGTCAAAATGATCCTTGATTCTCTTTTCCTGTGCAGAACATATATTAGGGAATCATTTGCATTAGAAACCCAGTTCCACGTAAGTTGGGGCAAGATCCCACTAAAAAAGAACCATGAACAACCAGAGCAATTGCGAAAAATTATTATCCTGACCAAGAAACAGCAACTACTCACTGGAATCACAGAGTAGAAACCACTGGGAATCCGTCCAGAAAATGAGCCGGTGACCCATAATATTTGTGATGCTGTCTGGGATGACAATTCTCCGTGCTCAGGATTTCGTGCAGCACCTCTAGCATTCAA
This sequence comes from Pouteria campechiana, assembly GCA_036873735.1. NCBI lineage: Eukaryota > Viridiplantae > Streptophyta > Magnoliopsida > Ericales > Sapotaceae > Pouteria > Pouteria campechiana. Next base: position 27,823 of record JAYJMB010013977.1, read on the forward strand.
AGTCTCTTCCTGAGAAACCAGAGAAACATTTTGCATTTTTTCTGTAAGGCCCATCAGCCACCAACTAACATTAGAAGACCCTGAATCTGATGGCCCTGCATCTTCTGGTGACTCCTCCATATCCTAGAAGCTTTAAGATCTAAAACCATTTCGCAGCAACTCTCACTCCTTACAGGACATATTGAATCTAGATGACATCCATTGCTTGCAGAAAAGAGGCCTGCAGACTTCCTGTATTATGTTCCCCCTAACCTGCAGGTCATCTGATCTGCAAAACGGTGAGAAAGCTTAGGTCCTAATCACACACGTGTGCATGTATCTGTTTTCTGACTCCCTGTCAGTATATCCCCAGAATATTTTATAGTATGCAAAAATGTAAAATACGTTGAGGAACCTAAAGTAACAAAAGGTTCATAACAGATAAATGTCATGTCCAGCAGCAAAATCCTAGAGTCACATTTGAGCTATGAAAGAAATGGAGGAAGCAACCAAATCATGTAAACACATCTCACCCGAATTGTGGCCCTAGTCCTCTATCTGAATATTGATCCGATTCCAGAAACATAATGCCAGCCTATAGCCAAAAATGTGTAGAAACAAACCATTTAGGAAGTCAACCCTGAAATTATATCAAGATGCATATCAATGTAGCCTGCATTGACTAGGGCAGCAATGAATGCAGTGATAAAAGAAAAAGCCATGCATTCAGACATCACACCAAATGCCATATGCATTAAATGAGGGTAGAATGTCCATATATCTTGCCATATTCATCATATCTAACAGAATGGAGAGATAATAGTATACATGTTGCTTTCTATACACAGACCAGAAAAATAAGAAAAATGGCATGGGTATCTAAGATGCTGAATGGAAAATAAATATATGAATGCTTCACATCAACTCCATGCATCGCTGGTCCATGCAAAAGTTGACAATTAGTGATGGGTGATGAATAGACAATGAAGATGAATCTGAGCCCATTTCATTAACATCACAACCGAAGAAAATTTGTACACATTAAATGACTTCAACATCAAATCAGATGGCATCCATTACATGACAAACCATCAGACAAACATGTGTGTCAACAAAAGGTGATTGTATGAGCATAATTCATGGATTCAAAGGCCCTGAGTCACCACACTGATAACAATATTTCATCTGAGGAACCAAAAGATTTCGAGAAAATTTCTTTACATGAGTGGGATCATGACAATTATTTATGGTGTAGGATGTTGGACAGTCAAGAAATAGCATGTCTATAAGATGTGTAGCTAAAATGAGGATGTTAATGTCGGCATATGGTAAAACTAGGAGGATAAAATTAGAATGGAAAAATTCAACATAACTCAAAGGTAGAATCAACAGATAAAAAGGTGAGGTAAAATAGACATAGGTAGTTTTGGCACTGGCAATGAAGAGCAATAATTGCACCAATTAAAAGGAAATAGATTATCCATGCGAAAAATAATAAAAGAGCAAGGTTAAGGCCAAAAAGAACATTATTAGAAATCGTTTAGATAAGGCATGAAAATACTTGAGTTTACCAACAAAATAACCCTAGAAAAAAATAGCTTAATAGGATTTATGAAGCTTACTTTATTTAAATAGTGAGTGGAATCATGCAAACTACTCTATCATACCTTATAGGGATGCTCGTAAGTTTTGGAAAATTTTGCTTATGCACCATAAAACACTTACCTAGTCCTGCTTCATGTACTCAGGGAACTTACTAACATCACAGAAAAAGAAAAGAAAATGTATGCGCTGCAAAAATGTTTATCTGCACCAAAAGTTGCAAGTACTTCTGGTTTGGGACCTAAGGACACCATGCAATCTCGACTCTTGTCCAACATGCAACTCAAATCCAACAATGTCTTCCGGGTAGGAGTCCAGCAAGGGAGGATGGTGATGGATCACAGTCATTCCGGACTCCAACCTTAAAAGCACCTTACATCACTGCCGAGCAGGATAGAAACATGTGGTAGCAGCACCTACAGCATACGTTTCCAAACATTTCATCAGTTCCGCCTCTGTGACCAGTTGGCTAAGTATTCTAGACCACGTTTGAGTTGCAATCACGGAAGTATTCCCCCAGACTGCCTACGATCTGTAATTTCCATTTCACTAGAGAAATTGCTTCTGGCAATTCAGTTCAGTCGTAAATTCAATCACGTAATCAAGAGACAGCACAACCTCGAAATGCCAAGCTACATTGTTCTGACATCAATGAATTCAAAAGCAAAACATCATAATAAAGCACTACGGCACACATCCTAACTACAATAAATCGAGTGTAAATTCAATAAAACAGCAAAAACAGACCATTTCCATGCCCTAGGAAATCCAAAAGCTACGAATGCAAATTCCAAAGGTCAGCACGGAAAAGAAATCCAAAAAGCATTACTGAAATCGTATTGCGATACTAGGACATAGAGAAATCAAGTAAAATTCCAAACTTAAACCTCTGGAATTGAATTCCAGTGGCGGAAACAGAGGTGAATCGAAAAGAAAAAGCTATGGAATGAATCTCATTTCCAGACAACTGTATGATGCAATGGATAGGAGAATCGTCAGCAGCGCAGGAAGAGAAAGCGATCGCAGGGAAATGGAGGGAGTAAGAGCTCACCGACAGATCCCAGCATTTGAATCTCCGTTGAAGCTGACGACGGATTGAAATGGAATCGGATTCCCGAAAGATGACTAGGGCACGACCGTGACGGCGATATGAACGAGATATCCAAACGGAAATTGCGTTTCGGGGGAGACGGAGAAAGAGGGCGACATCTAATGAGACACCCAAACGGAGAGAAGGAGGGAGGAAACTTCGCTGTATTTATAGAGGAGATGGGGGGATTTTTTTTCAATTTCAAGTAGCGTACTCGCTCGAGTACGATGATGGCAATGCACGAGTGTAGAAAATTACAGCCGTTTGGCGGACGGCGCACACGGAAACTCCCGCTAAGGTCAAGGCACGCCGGGAGGGGAGTCGAGTGATGGCAGTTCAGATGTTCTCCTGCCGTCGGCACGGCTGGTTAGTTGAAATGGATCGTAAAGAAAAAGAAAATTATCCGAGATCATATAATTAGAAAGCAAAAAATAAAATAAAATAATTACATGATAATATTTATAAATATAATTGTAATTATTATAGTAGATATATATATGTGTATGTGCGCGTGTGCATGATTTTGAATTTACTTTTTCTTTTAATCATAGCTGGCAAAGTCTTGTCTTCTTAGACCACTATTTAATGAATAAATGACATTGGGGATTGTCTTGGTCTATAAGTAAAGAGATTTATAGTTATTTATATATTACATGCTTGCTGTATGGATTCGAATGTCTTTGCCTCTGAATGTTAAAAAGCGTGGAGGCTCATTTTCACCTTTTCTCCACCCAATATAATTTTTATTTACCCATGACTGTTACTAGAAAATCATACTTTTCAACACTATTAACTTTTCTTTTCTTTTCTTTTCCTTTGTTTATTTTATAGTTAGCAATTGGCATTACCTGTGTTTTATTAGAATCATTCATACTTTCGCTACACCTTTTTTATAAATTGCATTTTTCTTTTATTTTTCATGATTTTCTTACATCAACCTAAATTATCTCTTAATTTTTGTGTTTAGATTTGGTGTATTAGGGTGGCGTATAAAGGGGTAAGTGTGATGAAGGGTGTATTAAAAAAAATGAAGTAATATAACAAGTAGTGTGTATTATGATGTATATTAAAAAAGTAGATGAATGATTATAAGAATATAAATAATAATTAAAAAGTTGATCATATACAGATAAATAAATGAAAATGTATAAAGAAAAATTAAAACACAAAGATAATGGTTAAAATACAGAGTATATTTGCTAATTCTCTGCATGTTTAAAGGGTATATTATTGTATGTATTAAAGGTGTGTGAATGTTGTGTATTGGTAGCTACGGAGTAGCGTTTGAATCGGTTACTTTGGGTGCAGTTGAGAGTTGAGACCATCCCATGCGCTCCCGAGGGAAACAAACGGAATATGAGGGCCAAGATGCGCCGAATGACGGACAAATCAGCCTGTCAGAATCGGTACGGAGAATGTAGGTGAACTGAGGTGGGCAACTCGTGCGGTGGACCGTCGGAGGTTGCCGTCCGTCCATCGGGTGGGCCAAAACCGGGATCAGTTCGCCTACAATCTACTTGGACCAGTCGATCGATGTGATGTTCGCCTATGAGAGTAACTGCACGTCGTGATGCCCACATGGCGGAGGCCACGGGCACCGTCCACGCCTCCTGCAGGGAGACCTTCCGTCTTAACGGCGCCAGTTGCTTCGGTAATTTTCGTGTCTGACTTGTGGAGATGACAGATGAGACAGACCGCAGCGCAAGAACCGGAAAAAGTAAGCCATCCCTCCCAGCTACTAATGTCAAGGCCCCGTGTGGATTGGACTTGCTTAATTCCAAAACTATCACGAACTAAAAATAAAAAATAAAAAATCTGCATCGTTGTTGAGTTTGTGGCGTTTGACCGCTAGGAAGTTTCCTGAAGTTGGTTGCCAGAGCCACCATTGAACGGTTAGGATCAAATGGCCCAACCTACTTCGAAGGTTTAAGCCGATGTCACGGGATTGTATGGTTTGAAAGTAGTAAAATGTCAGCGTGCTTACGCGCATCCTCCAGCAGAGGCTTCCCGTTCTTTGATTTCGTCGTGTGTAGGATTCCTTTTACGCCGTTTCAACCGAACCTACAAAGCTCCGTTTGGGTTAGACAAAACGGCCACGTAAATAGAAGACGAAATGTGAAATGCAAGCTGATGCTAGTCTATGGCAGTGTCAGGCGCTCCTAATGTACGGTTTGGCCACTCGAGGTATGGTAGAAGTATGTTGCCGCAATACACAAGTGGACGAGTCGACCGTCGATGAAGTACGTTGCCGCTGAGGGAAAGCGACACGCATGGGAACTGTATTCGCAGTCACGTGCTCCGCGCTGGTCACGGACTACGTGGCTCTACCCTATGTCCGACAACCAGCTGTCATCTCGGTGGCTCACCTGCATCCACACCTTTCTACCCGCGTGAATGCCATTTTTATTCGAGCGCAAAGTACAAACTCTACCCGCGTTCTGTTTGAAAGGATGGGGGGGGAAAGGGGGCTCCATTAGCTGGCTACACGCATCGTCCAGAGTCCAAACCATTGCACGTTTCACATCCCAATTGCTATGGGTAAGATTGCACAGTGGTATAAGAGCGCTGTGGTAGCCGTTGTCTTGAACTTTCCTTTTTAATACGAATTGGAGAGCGACTATCAAGCGCTTGGTCTGGCAGAGTATGAGACGACTCCTGCTTGCTTGAATGAAAAGCTATGTATATGTTCTAATTTAATTTTATGTGCGGCCCACGAACTGTGTAACGTTTACATCCTAACTGCTTGGATGGTAGCGTCTGAATTAATTCCGCATAGGGATAGACAAACGCATGAAATGTCATGTGGGCGGCCGCTTATGGACACACAAGGGGCCGTGCACATGCGTGGGTCTGCAGGCCTAACTCGACGAGCCGTGGAATTAAAATCCGAGAGAAGTCGACGTTCAACGCATATCATCGCCCGAACGGCCTAACCTGAGCCAATCCGCATTCGACACCGTCCAAATAGAGTCAAAAACGTAGGAAGCAGAAACTCTCGACCGTGGCGCATCGGTTTCAGTCTTCGTTGACAATGATCGCGGTCTGCACCGAACATCTGGTGTTTCACCAAACATGGAGAAAATGGTGGGTCCCACAATGGGTGGTAGGAGCAGAGGAGCAAAAGCCAGAATGCACGGGTAAATATTAAAAACATCAGATATGGCCATCGGCTGAGTGGTTAGGATCTTCTGCCACCAAATGAGCGGCCGGGATCAGAGAATTCGGAAGATCACTGAGCTTGAGGTGTTTGATTATTTTAGCCCCACATGACGGCATTATCCGATCGTGGGATTCTGACGTGCTCACTGAAAGATTGCGCCAGAAAAAGCGTGCAGCTTGTCATATTGGCGATGACTACAACCACATCCGGTCAATGCTAAAACGATGAGGACAACGAGGCCGCGCACGCCTGCACCATGCTGGACTCAGCCGCTGCCATCCGTGTGCATAGCAGGCTTCGGTTGCACATTGCTTTTTATATAAAAATCCGCTTCTCATACGTAGAAATTAGCTTTTGCTTACATCCACCAACCTCGTGCTTAACTTCCGCGAAGTCAAAATTACCAAGATGAGAAGTCATTTAAATAGCCCATGTATTAGGAATTTTTTATGACATTTTTACAAACACATGTAAGACACGCAAAATAGGGGAGGTTTGAGAGTGGTACCCTCCGTGCACAGGATACGGTAGTCCCTCTGAGTGGAAGCCGGCAAAGGGGCAGCTATGGAGATGCAAAACGTGAACGGTTCGTGTGCAGAAAAGGCCAAGCAGTTGGTGGCCTGGGCCTCTCAGTGTGAGGGATTTTGGGGCATTCCTCCGCTGAAGACAGGCTCCATGTCATCAGAATTCTGGAACTAGCCATGGCCCCACCACTTCGGAATGGAACGCTGACGCTTCTTGTACTTGGGTCCGCGATGACATGATTGATGGAGTGACATTTCTGTGACAAAAACCTTCGACACTCTAGCGGTGGAATGGATGATAAACGGTGTCTATAGACTGATGTGGACTACATGAAAATAAGCCACGACACAAATAGGAACGAATGGGATTTTTGTTGTAATTTCGTTCCAATCAATTGCAAAACTCCCCCAAAATTGTGGCTCCAGGTCCACAGTCCGACATTCACATTCATTGTTGTTCGAAGCTTTCTGACTGCGCGGCTTTTTGACGGCCCACAATTGAAAATTGGAGCCTACAAGTAGTAAGCAGTGCCCACGGGCCTACAGCAGAAAAAGAAGAGATTTTTTCTGTCGGCCCAATGTTTTGAGAGGATGGCCCACAAGCGATGGCCGCAAGCGTACTGGCGCCCCGCGGAAGGCGTAACGTTGAAAACGACAAGAGTATGTCGCACAGCTTTGCTGTGGCACGTGCTCTGGCCAGCTTGGCCGTGGCTGTAGACAAAGAAAGACACGCTCCTCGTGCTAGGTGTGTCGCAGTTGTCTTACAAAAAAGTTGATTGGCTTGGCCATCCTAATTTTGCATAATCTATCAGCAAATTCCCCTGAATTCAAGGAAAAGGATGCTGAAATGGTGAAAAAATAATAAATTTGACGGGTTAAAGCCAATGACACTAATGTTGGCAATAAAAACATTCTAAGAACTTAATTTACCTTCGCGATTGTTATTTTCAGTTATTTCTCATCTAATTGGGTTTTGGAGTTGTTGTGCGGTTCTTGTCAATCTTGAGATTTTAATGACTTAATTAATGTTATATTTTCTAAATGTTTTCTTTCTCTATTTCTGCATGCGTTGACGACATAACTTTCAACATGTTATTTACAATGTGTTTGACAGCCAAATAGAAGTGGAAATCTCTTCTGCGCTTTTGTTTTGTTTTTTTTTTTATTTCTTTCGTAGCTTATTTTTAATTACTGTGATATTTAACTATCCTAATAACCCTATATTTTCTTATTATTACCCATGCTTTAACTGTTATTTAATAGTTTTTATTTTTGAAAAATATATGTTTTGTTTTCTTTAACTTTATTTCCAATTGCTATTCTTCAGCTTGTTATCCTATTTCTTTTCACTTTTCCCATTCTCAAGCAAAGCCTCACTAGATCAGCCTCATATGTGTTTAGCTACAGAGGGTGATTATAAAAACTGTTAAGAATAAAAGATTAAGGAGTAAGTATTATATTAGTTATAAAGTGAATAAAGATATATTAATAAAAAATTTAATGAGAAAATATGATGAGTGATGAAAATACTTAAACTATCATTAGAAAAAAATTGGGTTTCTGAAAACCCTCCAAGCAAACAGACTCGATTTCTTCATTACAGCAGCAGGATAATAGCATCGACCGGCCTCATGTATTGTCCTGGTCATGACTGTGTTTGCACTTTGCAGTGATGCATGGGGCAAATACCCAGCAAGCCAACAACAACCAGACTCTCCGACAAGCGAGGGGCCCAGCTCGCTAAAACCGACAATCGACACGTGTAAAAGAATGTACAAATCGCTGGCCGTCTGGCTTTCTTCTCCACCACCATTGGAAATGGAATCAACCTCCCTGCTTTCAAGTGCAACTCACGTGACCTTTTCCCATGCCTCTAGTAAGCCAGAGATCTACGTAGATAAGGGATAAATCAACAAATCTCGGCCGTTAATCTATTTTAGAATGGTCCAGTAAGAAACAAATTCTGGATGATTATACAAGGACGGGCTACTACTGCACATCTGCTTCTCTGCAGGACTAGCCATGATCAGTTGGTAGATTAACGGCCGAGATTTGTTGATTTATTTTAGAATGGTCCAGTAAGAACAAATTCTGAATGATTGTACAAGGACGGGCTACTACTGCATACCTGCTTCTCTGCAGGAATAGCCATGATCAGTTGGTAGAGCCGTATTGAGCCGAGAATACGTGCCATGTCCCTGACAGTATCCTTCTCTGGAATCTGGAATATTCTTTGTACTCTTTTGGTACAGACTGCAAATAAACTACCGCGCCAGTGCTCATCCCTCCAGAGGAATTGCGCAGTGCATCGCTGGACGACTACCAATAAGATGCGGGAGCCGTCGCTTCTAATGCTTCAGATTGTCCGTGCGACATTTATCTATCTCTGGTAACCATACTGTTTCATACCATAATTCATTTTTTTATTTTAATGTTTTTTACATGTAAAAAAGTTTTTCTATTCTAACTTTGCTGATCGCTTTGTGGTTAACATCATTTTTATTACACTGAAATGGATTATGCTGATGTTTAAAGACCTCCTTATCTATTGTGCTTTCAATTTGTGAGGCGAGATAGTAAGGAGCGCTTACCAAGACCACGGTCGCTGTATGGTACGTCGTCGTCCGGCAGAGCACCGGATATTCAGATGCCACAATGGCATTATCGATTCTGTTCAGATGGTAGTGACTCCGTCAAAGTCAAGCATGTTCGCTGCAAAAAGTCATCTTCTTCCAGAAATCTTTTCCCCCGTCGAGACCAAAAGTCCGAAACCACGCCTTAAAAATATGGCAAAGAAAAGAAGAAAAAGCAAGTCCAATAAATCACCGCCCCCTATCCAGTCGCATGCGCAATTCACGCCGCGATATAGAAACTCGGCCGGCCTTGCCACTTGCATCTCGGTAACTCGATGGTTCATCAGCGGCGCCACATGGACGGCGATGGTACAAAAGTCTAATGCGTCAATCGTCCTATTACCATTTCAGCTATCCATGTCTTTGTCGCTTTCATCTTTCAATCCCTCCATCGACCGACATGCAATCGGTTGGTGAGTCCATAACAGGTCAATCCTAACATCCCTAATTCTAAGGTATAAAATCTTAACCCAAACTCTAATTCAATAGGTTTAATTCACGAGTTATCTGAACTACAACAATATTCAAATAAAATTAATTTATCATATACTTAAAATTTACATATTCAACAATAAATTAAAGTTTTAAATTTAAATAAAATAATAAATTTATCAATTAGTTAAATAAAATATAAGTTCAAATAATACCTAATTAGATATAAGAAGATTTTAAAAAAGAACATGAAAAAGAGAATAAAATTTGGGAGTTAAGATTAACTATAGGAAAATATGCCTACACTAAAAGTAAAGATACGAACAATAAGAATGATATGAAATTAGTAGATCATTTATGTTTTACAAAAAAAATAAAAAAATAATATAATATGAGTTATAAAAATAAAATATATAATTTTTAATTTTATAACTAATACTATGAGATTTGGGCAAGTTGTGGGTTGAATTGCCATCGATCCAAACCTTTAAAAATGTTGGGTTAAGTTGTACTCCTAGTTTTGTAGATGACTCAAATTTCAATCTGGGCCTGGTTCACGAGCCCAAAAATTTCAACTCGAAAAGCTAGACCGGCTCATTGAGTGTCGACGCCCGAGTCAAAAATCCATGGCACGACATCCGAAACGGCGAGAAGCCGACAGGCGTCCATCTCTTTTTTCTCAGCAACTGCCAAAGTTACCAAATCCAAATCCAAATCCAAGTCCGCCAAAACAAACAACCACTTACCATCTTTAGCACCGCCTCTTCCCGCACATAAACCGCCCTCGATCTCTTGGCTCAGGCAGAGAATGAAACACGCAACGATGGGTCCCTACCACCAGCAAACCTCCCAAGAAATGCTGCGTCGTTACCACAGCCGGGCCATCTCCTCCCACCAATGCGGCTCGACCCTCATCCAGAGCATAAGCGCGCCGCTCCCAGTCGTCTGGTCCGTCGTCCGCCAATTTAACAATCCTCAGGCCTACAAGCGCTTCATAAGCAGCTGCAGCATGCGGGCCGGCACGGGCGGGATCGGAAGCGTGCGGGAGGTGAAATTGGTGTCCGGACTCCCGGCCAGGAGCAGCACCGAGAGGCTCGACGACCTCGACGACGAATGCCACGTCATGCGCTTCACGGTCGTCGGCGGGGATCACCGGCTGGCGAATTACCAATCGACGACTACGCTGCATGAGGCGGCCGACGGGGGCACCGTCGTCATCGAGTCCTACGTGGTGGACGTGCCGGCGGGGAGCAGTAAGGAGGACACGGTGCTGTTCGTGGACACGATCGTCCGCTGCAATCACCGGTCGCTGGCTAGGATTTCGGAGAAGATGGCGGCGGCGGCGGCTTGCTGTTCGCGCTGTGACTGATGCTTCGACAGTCAACACCAAATTCGTCTTTTTCTTGTGTAAATAGCATATGCCTAGCGTCTGTTACATGTGAACTTCAAAATTCAACAGAGGCTGCTTTCTGTCTTTTTCTTAATTTTGCACTTGTACAAAGGATATATGATAGGATTCTAATACTTATCAGCTTGTGTAAATTGCTGTGCATTTGGATGTTGGATGGAGAAATGCAGTCCAATCAGCCCACTGTGTACAGTTTGATAAATGACAATTCTTTTCCTGATACAGTTTTTCAATATTATTTCATTTCAAAACTATTATATACCAGCACAATGCGTGTTGTGTTAGGATTTTAATTGGATAATTTACGGAATGCCACATGAGTTCGACTCAAGTGTTACGATACAAGAACTTGATTTACTATGTTTCGTAAGGCCTGAGTCTTTTTAAAATGTTAGCCAGAGCTGGATGTAAAAGTAAAGTCCACATTTTGAGTTTAAATCTCGGAAAATGAGTGCTTCGGAAAAAGTCTTTAAAATTGAGCATGAAGAGTTTTAAAGGAGAAAAAGGCTAGCTACTACCAAATCGAAAGTTAATGGTAGCCTATTAAATTCTAGTGGACCCAACTCGTGATGTAGGGATGAATGAGATGCAAATTAAGTCATCCTAATACGTGACGAGATATAATAATTTAATCTAGTATGTTCCTAAAGGCTTGAGTTTCATAAATATTACCCAGAACCTTAACAAATTGTTAAAAACCTCTTGCTGTCAAAATTAAAAACTTGAGTTTAAAAATGGGGTTAGCCTCTTTATGCAATAAGCCAAGGTTAGAAGGTGGCTCCAGGCTGCCATCTTTCTCTTTAAGACAACAACGTCAGACTTGAATTAATGGGAAAACCTTAAAAATGCATGTTAAATCCTTAGTAAGAATGGTGGCAAAATCACTCGACGAGTGAATGTGCCAAATAGGAAGTAAGGCCATTTTTGAAAGCCATTTATATTATAAAAATTATTCATCGGATAAAAAGTGAAAACCTAATTTAAAGAAAGCCAAGTGATGGGATGAATTTGTTATTGGAATACGCATATGCATATCCTTATTGTGTGACCTTTTTCATTTTTAATACACTTTATATCGCGTATTATGTATGTATCTTCCTATGATAGGTAGAAGACTACATTACATATCTTCCATAAAAGAATTTCAGATTTCTTCAACAGAGTCATCTATTATGATAACTCTCTGATGAAATCTCCAATCATTGAGTACTTTTTGTTGAAGAAAATTTACTATTTATTTCTTTGCAATGAGTTTCACTGCAACAGATTTATTATTCTCCTTCAGATTCAATGGTGGTTTCAGAGTATAGGTTATTTGATTGGTTTGGGTTATTTGGATTGCTAATTTAATTGGATTATAGTTTTTTAAATTTTCTATGATAGTGATTTTTAACACTCAGGCAAATCAAAGATCTATTTGTACTATATTGTAAAGATTTTCGTATTGAATCCATTGATACATTATGAATTAGATTTTATCACCCAAAATTTGTTGATGTAAATCAATCAAAAGAAAATTAAAACCCCAAATCATAATACCCCAAAATCCGTTCAAGTCATGCACCCTAATCATAGAAACCCCAAACACTTCCTCCCACCAATAAGCCGTCGCATCCTCCCACTGACCAAGCCAGATGCCCGCCAACCCTTCTAGATTTGAGTGTGTCTACAGCTACAATTTTATAACAATGAAGGAATCAAGCCGTTTGTAGTAATCAGACGCATGCTGCCATTGCCGCTGCTGCCTAGATCTAGGTCGTCAACCCTTGGCCAACTGACGAGATGAAGCAGCCAGTCAGCCGTGCTGCCATGGCCGACCAAACCCACCATTAGGCAAAATCTGTCATTGTTGTTTTCCATCCAGAAATCGATTGCCGTGGCACCCATTAGGGATGGGTCGCTAGAACTGATGACCCAAATCATGCTGATCATGCGGGGATGGCTTCATCGGCAGTGGGCAGCAACGAATGACGCAGGATGTGGCAGGAAGTGGTTGATGGTTTCTTAGGCAGGCGACGACGACAAGCGAACGACGGTTGATGATGGTAGAAAGCGGATAGTAATGGGGGCAATAGCTACATAGAGATGAGATTCTTGGTTTGAGGTAGCTATGGGGGCTAGCGGCTGTGGGAAGAAGAAAGGGCTTTGCTCTAATTCTTTTTTTTATTATTAATTTTTTAAGATTATTTAAATAGCTTGAATTAAAATTAAAATTTTGGGGTCATTTTAAGTTGGATTTTGATGATCTTATACTCAATTTCTACGTTATGTTGATTCTCTATTTTTGTGTTATTTATTTATGATTAAATATGTTTAATTTTATGGTGTTAACATGTTATAAATATGTGTTTTTGATAATTCATAATTTATGAATTTATTACATTTTTATACTAGTTATTATGGTAACACCCCCAATTTATAGTAAATTTAATCAAATAAATTTTATTTTCATCCAGATGTGGTCATAGTAGTCTTGATAAAAATTTGATGAGATTCGATATTATATTTTGATTAAATTTGTATTTTAGGTGTAGCCATAGCAGCCTAAAATTATGTTGCAATTGAAAATAGTTTATTATCATATTGTTGTTTTAACCCTATATGAGAAAATTGCAAAATTGAGATTATATCCATTGAGATTACTGGTTTGTGACCAATATATTACCTTAGTTGTTGTATCATATATGACTCCCTAATTTAATATAGAGGTCAATATGAAGAAGTATTTTCTTTAATTAATATGCTATGTCTTTCCTAGTCGCTCATAGGTATAGGAGATGCAAACATGTCATTTATAAGAAAAACATGTGCTTCATAATATATGATTATTATTTGCCTGAAATTTGTGATTTATGAAAGTTTATTTATTTATTCTTTTACTTTATTACCATGATTAGCTAGTATGAATGGAATGACGACAATCCCCATATTAGAAGGAGATGATTTCCGTGAATTATAAGATCGGATTAGTTTTTCGGTGGGATATATAGATCTTGACCTTTGTCTCCGTATAGAAATGCCGCTTGCTCCCACTAAAGATAATATACCAGCTCAAACCGAACAATGAAAAACTGGGAGAGATCAAATCGTTTGAGTCGAATATTGATTCTCTCCAGAATTGCTCCTAATATAAGAGGTGTCATACCTAAATTTAAGACGACAAAAGAACTCTTAAAATTCATAGAAGATCAACATATCTCCACTGACAGAGCTACGACGAGTTCTATTTTTTCTAAGTTGATTGCAATGAAATACAATAGAACTAGTGGAATTCATAAGCACATTCTTGAGATGCGAGATTTAGCTTCTCGCATACAGAAAGGAGGCTTTGATATATCTAATTCCCTTATGTCTCATTTTGTGATTCATTCCCTTCCCATCCAATACGAATCATTTATGATATCCTTTAACACTAACAATGTGGAATAATCATTTAATGAACTTTTCGCCATGTTAGTATAGGAGGAAGATAGGTTGAAAAAGAAAAGACTGAATTATGCTTATACAGTATTCACTAAAAATGAAAATGGCTATGGGACTAGTAATGAACATGTCTTAGGAAATAAAAATGGAAAAGGTAAATTCAAAGGTAAGAAAAAGGGTGTTAAGACATGCCGCTTCTGCAAAAAGACTGGGCATTATAGGAAAGATTTTGAAAAATTCACCGTCTGGCTTCAAAAGAAAGATAATTATCCTTTTGTTTCATTAGAATCTCATTTAGTTGAAAGCTCTAATAACTGATGGATTGATTCTAATGCTACCATTCACATTTTCAACTTCCTGCAGAGATTACTAAACGGGAGGAAACCAAACCACAGTAAGCAATACATCTATCTTGGGAATGAGATGCGCTCAATTGTAGAGTTTGTAAAAATATTCAGATTAATTCTCTCTATAGGCCATATTCTAGACCTTGAAGATACCCTCTATATGCCTATAAGTTTGATATCTGTGTCACGTCTTACTTCTAAAGGATATCAGTTTAATTTCCTTTTGAATAAATTAAACATTGTAAAATTATCCACTATAGTTGGCACTGATATTTTAATAAATGGTCTTTATGCTTTGAATATTCCTATGAATGCTTTTTTTGTTTTACACTATGATGGAATTGGACCAAGTAATGTAAATGTTGGAACTAAACGAGTACGTATGAATGAAAAAATTATCAATTCTTTGGTATTGGAGACTATGGCACATCTCCATTATGCAGGTCCAAAGATTAGTAAATAAAAATATTCTTAAAGACATTGATTTTACTTTGAAACTTGTGTAGATTGCATTAAGGTTAAGCTAACCATCAAAATTAATAAAAGTGTTATACATGCTACAAAGATTCTAGAATTAGTATATATGGATATTTGTGGACCACTGAGTATTCCAATTTTAGATGGCCAGACATATTTCATAATATTCATAGATGATTTTTCATGATTTATGTACCTGTATCTTTTATTTGATAAGGCCCAAGCAATTAATGCTTTTAAAGCCTATCAATTGGAGGTAGAAAGACAAACAGGTAAGAAAATTAAAATTATGAGATCGGATCTTGGTGGAGAATTTCATGACAGATATATTGGTACAGGACAGAAACTAGGTTTATTTGCGAGGTTCTTTGAAGATCAAGGTATTGTATCGCAGTATGTAATACCCGGGGAACCATGGCAGAATAGAGTAGCTGAAAGGCAAAACAGGACGTTAATGAAAATGGTAAGAAGTACGATGAGTCAAACATCATTATCACTTTCTCTCTGGAGTGAGGCTCGAAAAACTGTTGTATATATTTTGAATAGGGTTCCTTCACAAGTCGTTATTGAAACTCCTTTTAAGATATGGTTTAGTAAGAAACCCAATCGTGCACATTTGCACATGTGAGGGTGTGCCACAGAAGCTAGATCATATAACCCTCATGAGAGAAAGTTAAACCATAGAATAGCAAGCTGTCATTTTGTTAAGTATCCTGAAAAGTCAAAGATTTTCAATTTTATTATTCTGCACATACATCAGTCATTATTGAGGCAAGGAATGCAAAATTTCTTGAAGATATTGAGCCTAGTGGGAGTGTTCCATCCCAAACTATTGATCTAGAGAATTGAAAAACTTCATCTATGCAAGATATAGATTTTGACCCATTTATTAAACCTATGCTTAATCCTGTACCATATCCTGTAATACAAAATCAGCTAGTTGAGGCAGAACTTATTGAAGAGGAACACAATGATCCAGAGTTCTTAGAGATGGATATTCTTAAACCACAGCCTCTGACTAAAAATTTGTTAAGGAGATCCATGAGACTCAGAAAGAATGCAATTCCTAATGACTATGTAGTATATATGTTTGATGACCATGATTTTTTGAGTTATGAACAAGCCATGAAAGATGATATTTCTGAAAACGGTTGAATATCATGAGAGAAGAACTTGATTCTATAGTAGCTAATGGTGTATGGGACCTTGTAGAGTTGCCTAAAGAAGTTAAGCCCATTGGTTGTAAATAAATCTTTAAAACCAAAAGGGACTCCAAAGGTAACATAGATAAATATAAGGCCTAACTAATTGCCAAGGTATTTACATAACAAGAAGGCATTGACTTTCATAAAATATATTTTCCTGTCTCAATGAAAGATTCTTTCAAAATTATCATGGCTATGATAACTCATTATGACTTAGAGTTACATTAGATAGATATCAAAACGGCCTTCTTAAATGGTAAAATAGAAGAGAATGTTTAGGGTTTCACTGCAAAGAAAAATGAGCATTTGGTGTGTAAGTTCAATAAGTCTATTTATGGACTGATGCAAGCCTTATTTGGGTTTTAGAAAAATGAAAAGGACCATTGCATGTATCTTAAGTTGAGTGGGAGTAAATTTATCATTCTCATTCTATATGTAGATAATATTTTGCTTGCTAGCAGTTATAAAGGTTTGCTTTATGAGACAAAATAATTTCTTTTAAAGAAATTTGATATGAAGGATATGAAAGAAGCCTCATATGTGCTTGGGATTGAAATCCATAGAGATAGAGCGCAGGGATTGCTCGAATTATCCCAAAAGGCTTATATCCTTAAGGTTTTGGAGAAATTTGATATGAAAAACTGTTCACTATGTGATTCACCCTTTGCAAAAGGAGTAGTGCTATCTACTGATCAATATCCCAAAAATGATTTGGAAAAGAAATGCATGACTAAGTTTCCTTATGCATCATTAGTTGGGAGCTTGATGTATACACAGACGTGCACAAGGCTAGATATATCATTTATTGCAGGTCTTTTAGGAAGATTGCAGTATAATCCTGGAATGATATACCGGTAAGCTGGCAAGAGGGTACTGAAATATTTGCAAGGCACAAAGAATCTCATACTCACCTATCAACGCTCTGAAAGCCTTGATATTATTGCTATTCTGATGTAGATTTTGTTGGATGTACCAAGTCTGCAAAATCAACTGCTGGTTACATCTTTATAATGACTGAGGGTGTAGCGTCATAGAAGAGTGAAAAATAAAATCATGTTGCTTCTTCTACGAGTTATGCTGAGTACATTACTTGTTATGAGACAACAAACTAGGTTATTTTGATGAGAAAATTCATCAAAAGGCTTAAAATCACGAAGTCTATCTCTAAGCCAATGCGAATTTATTATAATAATTCTTTTGCGGTGCTATTTTGAAACACAAACATGATTACAAGCAACAACAAATATTTCATAGTGAACTATAGTATTACTTGTGAAAGAATTCAGAAACATAAAGTGTCTGTGAAGCATATTGGAATGGATTTAATGTTAGTTGATCCGTTGACTAAGGCTCTTACTATTAAGGTTTTTGGTAATCATGTGACTTTTAGGGGATTAATTGAGTCATTGTAAGACATGTTTGTGACATTTGAGTTAAATTTAAGTTTCTGATAATTGAGTAATACTGCATTTATTCCATATGTGTGCGCGATTATGAATTTTGTGAATATTTAGCAATAGTTTATTTGGACATTTGTGTAAGATTAAAAGCAAGATTCTGTGTGATCACATTTGAGATTTGCTTGCTTATTTGAGAAAGCGAACCCTTTATGAGATTCGGTTATATAAGATTTTCAGTGTTGTAGTGCTTGAAGGAAAATATGTCCTAGAATGATGTATAATCGCCAAGACTTACATTACTAATTCTATCTAATACAAATATTGTGTTTATGTACTAAATGGTATGCTGCCAAGTGGGAGACTGTTGGAATAAGTATACGCGTATCTTTATTATATGGCCTTTCCCACTTCTAATTTACTCCATTTTGCGTATTGCGTATGTAGCTTCCTATGATAGGTGGGAGACTACATTACACATCTTCTATAAAAGAGTTTCAAATCCTTTCAACAGAGTCATCCGCTATAATAACTCCCTGATGAAATCTCCTATCATCAGGTGCTCTTGGTTGAAGAAAATCTACTCTTTATTCTTTTGCAATGGCTTTCGTTGCAACAAGTATGTTATTTTCCTTCAGATCCAACATTTCTAGCAAATATAGCAGAATTTCAATTGTAGCTCTATCTTCAAATCCAACATTTGTAGCAAATATAGCAGAATTTCACTGCATGATTAAACCGTGGCAAATCTCCAAACACGAGTCCTTC